>JAMKCH010006311.1:0-42036 GCA_023653785.1 Ophioderma brevispina
GTTTATAAAGACAGAAAATGATATGGCTTCCTCCAAAACATAAAACATACATTTCCGTTTACTATAAAATATGGTTGTGTGTGTCTATATTGACACTATAGAATCTATATACAGTAATTTGTTTTGGTAAAGCATAAAACAATGTGTTCTTGGTTGTAATAAGTCTTATCAAGAGTTTGGATTTTTTTATATATCCTGCCTCTACATGATTTGATTTTTAACATGAAGCAGTTGCCCTTTATTCTTTTCAGCGTATTTAAAAATTCCAAAAATGTTTACTTAAAAAAAATAAGCAGATCAGGTAGGTCATGTTTTAGAAGACTACACACATAGCTTTTATAAAATCTCATTTGGCTCAACTTTTTAAAATAATTTCATTTCTTTGTTTTGGGTTCCAGTTTTCACAGAAAAAATGGAAAATCAGTGGGCAAAAAAATGCAATAAAAAAATAATGGGAGAGGGATTCCAGAACATTTTGCATCCTGGCTTTGGCAACTAAAAAGAAAAAAATGTGTTCATATTTCTTTGGGATTTCATTTTTTTCCCTGAGGTGCGCCCTTTTAGGCCCTATTTATATATGGAAGCATTTTCTGCCGTTTGAACAATCTAATTGCAACAGCAGCTCATCATCTTATGATTCATATGTGGTGTTCTGATGTAGCTATCTCTTTCTTTGTCTTGTTATCTCTTCTTCCCCTCCTTTTATTTCTTCGCTGTCATCCTTTCTTCCTTATCGTCTTCTTTCCCCATCTCTTATTATCCATCCCCTCATTTGATACATGTCGTCATGTCAACAGTTTCCGCATGGAAAGGTGAGGTTCTCTGACATCTTTGAAAGATTTCCTTTTCTGCACTGCATACGCACCATTCCCATCTGTAACTTTGGCAAATAGCATGAAGTAATAAAATGCAAGATATTTTTCTGTTTTAAATATCTCAAGAACTTTTCCCCAGAAAGTCCATGCAACTGGTGTCTTTGATATAAAAAATCATAAAGTAAGGTTAATATTTCCTTTTAGTTACATTTACTTACAAACTGACAAATTTATCCAGAGGATTTGGTAGATACTGTAAAACTCATGCCAAAAAGTTAAAAAAAAAAAGATTTTCATTACAATTTTCAACAATTGGTATATAACATACAATTATTACAGTGAAAATTGTCAAGAGTTGTCAAAGTCAGGCCCGTACGCAGGGCTTTGCTGAATTTTTTGATAAAAAGGTCCAATATTCAGAAAAATTTTGACAAGAAAGCCCACTTTTTGGTGATAAAATGTTCAAAAAACTAAAAAAAAGACCATTTTAGGGGGTGCTGGACTTAAAAAAAGTGGACCTTTTTGGTAAAAGTAGACCTAACCCCCCTTAAAATGGTCCTTGGGGGGTGCAGGACTTCGAAAAAGTGGACCTTTTTGGTAAAAGTGGACTTAATTGGCATAACATTGTAATCAACTGAGTGTTTCATCATGAGCATTGTCGTCAAGCTGGACCTTACACCTTGTAAGTGATTTGGGTGTATCTTGGTGTTGACGTTAAAATTGTAACACAATCAAATTATACCAAATTTTTTCCCAATATATGAAAGTGGCTACAATATAATTTATTGCTTCAAATGTTGCGGTTTAATCTTTCAAATCTCCTACAAAGTTACATATTGGAAGAGTGTTGTCGTTAACCCTGAGCATACCAGACAATTTGATTTGTTAATCATAGAGTTATATAATGTAATATCCTATCGAGGACATGGTAACAAAAGCTTAAATGTGCTTACAAGATATATTTGTCAATTTTGATGGCGTTACTCATGTATCATGTATAATGTTAGGCCACTCAGAGATACTTAAGATAAAATGCTGTCGTGGTAAACCTCAGGGGGTGTCAGCTGTAGATAACTATGGCATCATGGCACTTAACACAAAGTGGCAAAATTTTTCGTTCTTCAGATATTTTCTAATCCTTAGTTCTTGGAACATTAATTTTTTTTCTATGTAATTATGCTACTTAGTTCTGTTATTTCAGCAAGGAGCAGTTGTTTTCGTTAACATTTATGTGTTTCTTTTATTTTAGTTATTTTATAAGAGAGGTTTCAGTTAATAGACATGAAACTAGATGAATATTTAGTTCATTTTTCTGTCAAAATAGGAATATGATAAAGAGAATAAAGGTCCATGGTCCAATTGCTAAGTTCATCGCCATGGTGACCCCCTTTAAAACTCCATGAGTAGGGGGGGGGGGGAGGCGAAAGGAGGTTCCTCTTATGATTAGCATAAATTATTGTGCCTAGTTTTGACAAGAATAATCCAAAGTATTAATGCCAACCTTTTTTGCTAGTCTCAGTGATGGGACTTAAATGTTTCTTCATACCTGTTCGGTTATCCTTGTGTTTCATTAACCTTTTCTATTGTAGTGGTAGAAGCAGTGCAATGCAATTGGAAATTGTTAGGGTGACTAAATACAGAAAAATTTAATTTATGCACAGCTCACTTTCGGCTACTAACAATGTAAATATATTGTTGGGGCCTTAGGTTGTGCTGTTATATGGTCATACCCAGCTTACACATAACAACTGTGTTGCAAGTGTGGAATTTTGGGTTCTTTTATTTTTTTAAGGGGAATTCATGAGGGAGATTTCTGAGGATTACAAATTTCTCTAAATTTTGAACTTGATCGGTTGTAGGGATAGGCTCTATACCAAAAATGTTTCAAAGGTTGATTGGACAAACAAGTAGAAAAGGAACCAAAAACTATGTTTTGAACTCGTCTGTGGTCCTAAAGAGGCCTCATAGAGAAACATGATTTGATTTCGTCGTGCAGGAAGAGATACAATAATTCTTTTTATTATGTTAAAAGAAGCTTAATTTGCTTAATGCGGGATTTAATACATGCAAGCATTCATAATTATGCAAAATCCCAGTTTTTACAAAAAATGGGGCACACTTTCGGAAACTTCCTTGTGTCTCTATTAATATACTTTTTGTGTGATGTGTGTTTTAAAAGAACAGTAAAAGATGCTAACAATGCTAATTTTTAATTTCTACATGTTCCTTCTGTGTGAAAAAGCTGGCTAATTAGCGTAATTACTTAACAAATGTATCAGCCTATTGGTGGGCCCTGTGGTTGTGTGCCCCCTGTTTTGGATAAACATATAGTATTAAAGGTTGGCATTTCATGATCTGCAGCCTGTTTCCCGCCAACTTTTGTTATAATTGGATGCAATATTTCAGCGCCATAGCATAGAGGTCATGTTCCCAAAATATGCATTTGGTATTCAACATGGTGGGTTTGTGTTTAAAAAAGTTCCTTGATAACATGTTTGGCAGATAAGTCCCTAAATAAGAATTGTGCATTTTTTTAGTATCCAACACATGAAGAAAGTAAGGGGTTTGAATCTAATTGCCTACATGGTATATGCAAATATAGTTAAAACATAAGTTGAATTTCATGACATTTGTTAGCAGAAAAGGATGATAATTTTGCCATGTGTCTATGTTAAAGATGGTGTGATCCTGTTGTTACCCCAATCTGTGTATTTGTATCATTTTAATTGTGTTTTCTAACAATTGCTTAGCGCTTCTTTTCTTCGGATGGCAGCTGGAACCCCATTCCAATTTTGTCAAGTTGTTTTTCTCGCATTTTTCACAGTGATGTTTGGGTTTTATCATCCAAATTTCATATTGTACTCTTAGCCTCATTTTGCTGCAAACACTCTAGCTTATTAGCAACATGATCTTATAGGTCAAAAAAAAGAAACGTTTGTTTAACTTTCCTTCAGTAGCGCGAAACCCTAAGCGCGCGGTACTACACAGAAATTCTTTTTTTTATGCATTTTGTAAATGACCTTTGTGGCCAAATTTTCTTTTTTCTTGAAACAGGTTTAAAAAAATGTGAAAGAAATGTGGTTAGAATGTGATTTTTTATCCCACTGGCACTTTAGCAGAAGAGATTGCTTATAGCAAAATCTGTCTCGTCAGACGTCTGTCATCGTCTCTCTACATCTGTAAAACGTCAAACATGTGACCCCAATCTCGGGACCACTTGCACAACAGACCTTTAGTATCTAACGGCTACTTGTACTGTGAAACATAGGTCTGTAGGTCATAGGTCATTTGTGTGTATTCAGACTTTTGCTTGAAAACCTTACAAACTCTCTCATACAAATTTTTAACTCTTATTCCCCAGGAAATACTGTGCCGTATTTGTTACAACTAGGTGAGTGGGAAAGCGGAGCCAAACTTTTTTTCGTGGTCTGGATAAAACATTTGACGTTGAGGGCTTTTGAGGATGGCAATAGCTTAACCATAAACATCCTTTCTAGCAACATTTCAACTTGCCAGTAATTGTTACCTATAAATCGATTATCCAATGGATGTTGCTTTCCAGTCCTGAACCTGATCAATGATCGCAATGCTAGTGTATTGGCATGCAACACTTATTCCTAAAGTGTGGGTCTGGTTATCGGAATAGTTAGTAACCCCTTGCTGTGAGTAGAAAATGAAAATTTAAGGTGGCATTGAGAATTTGGTGGGGAACGTTTTATGTTTTTGCCTCTTTGCACAAAAATGCAGGAATACATTAACAGTAGCAATTATATTTGAGAGTGCCAAAGGACATATTTGTACCTGGGGACGGGGAATTGGGTGCAGTGACACCCCAGATCCAGATTCCACAAAAGGGGCCAATTGGTCCACTTTGCTTTTGATGTTTTTGTTGGTTTTTTTTTTTAAAGCTTTTGATAAGGTCTAAAATTTAGATAAAAATTTGACACGAAAGGCCACTTTGGTGATGAGCTGTCCAAAAGAGTTTACAAAAGGTCATATTAGGGGAGCTAGGTCCCTTTTTGAAGTTCTGCACCCCCATAAGTCCTGTGTACAAGCCCTGGGGGGTTGGGGTGCACTTAGTCCAACTGGGTAGTTACACACCACTAACTCACTTATACCCAGTAGTCTATGGGGAAAATGGCAAATTTGAGCATGTTTCGTTCAACATTAAAACTCTCACAGAGGAAAAACAACAACATCAACCCAAAGTACAGATGAAATCACCAAATAACCAAAATTTGAACATATGATGACCAGAAAAATTTTAAGTACGAATCACCAAAAACGAACAAGTCCAAGACCGGCAACCCACGATTTTCTATAGTCGCCAAAGCTAGTAATTTGCAAATCGATGTGAATTTGATGACCGCGGAGTCAGTAAATTACCTCAATTTCACTGTTCAAATGCCGCTCTTAGTTTGAGAAAAAGTACCAGTCTACCATGTCAATCATGAAATTTCATAACTTCCGTAATATAACTAGTCATTAATTCAGACATTTTAGAGCACTTTGTCCAGAGCCATGCAAAGAACGAAAGTAGTCCACCAAGATTTTTGATCCTTCCGGCAGCAAGGTAAGGTGTTAGAACCTGTAAGGAGTCATTCAGGTATGTCTTTAAGACCAAAAGAATGAACAAAAGTTTAAAACCTTTGTAAAGCAAGCTTCCATTCACATACCTTGTTAATTTTATGATGTTCTACAAGCTCCTATAAAGAACATTGAAAAAAAAATGAGTACAGGTGGGTTGGCAGGCGACAATAATAATACCTAATATTCTGGTGGTCAGGGTTCAGCTCAAAAGCTTATAGTGGTCGTCTGGAGTAGGGGCCAAATCAATCTGTTAGGGTGGATCATGTACTGATCCACCTAACAAATTGTCTTTGTTCCTGTGTTGATCATGTTCTTTACATTCAACACAATTTAAATTCTTCATTTCCGTCTGGTTTCTCGTTACTTGTTTTTTTCCCGTTTTTGCACCTTATGTGTTTTTGCTGTGAATAGTTTCCATGGCGACCCAGACCCATCTCAACCAACAAGCAGCACATGCACAGAATTCCAAAGCAGAGAGAATGTGGTTGGAGATCATTGATTGGACTGTGTAACATGTGAAGTTATTAGGTATGTGTAACAAATGCTAAGTTCTTGACAAGGACAGAATTCCCAATTGTACTCACCAAGCCAAGCGATTAAATATTCTAATCTACAAGGCACAAGTTCGTGGGTTGTACTTGTGCATGCATTAAACCTAAACTGATCTTGATCACAAAAACAAAGAGGTAGATTTATACATACACTGGTGAATGAAGCTACTGACTGTGCCATGGGAATTGAGACTATATTGGCTTACATAGTAGCGCTACAATATGCTCATCCCCCAAGGGACGAGTTCATGAGCGTGTATGAATTCAAACGGATGAATGAAGTTACTTGAACGGTGCATGGGAATTGAGATATTAGTACGTCCGCCACTTTGAAAAAGGGCTCTCTCTAGTTCGAGTAGGGTAGGTGGTGAGTCGAAAATGCCACTGGTACCAGGTTTAGAGAATGTGTGGATCATCACCTGGGTGGATGTAGCAAATCGAAGTGGTGTTGAATTCGGTTTTATGGGCCCAAAAAAGCGTCAAATTGACCCACCCAAAATTAGGTAAAAACTCATAGATAGAATGGCGATTTATTTATCTGGACTTCATATTGAAATGTAACACTATTCAATTCCCCCCAAATATATAGCTTGTAGATTTCAAGAAGAATTTGAAGTTGGAATCGGAGTTAATTTTGACCCAGAAAGGACCAAACAGGGGTCAAAATGACCCAAAATAAGGTAAAAATCGTAATTAGAATGGTGTTCCAACTTCCATATTAATGTCATCGTATTTAATCCCCCCTATATAGCTGTAGATTCAGGAAGAATTTGAATGTTGGAATCTGGGGTTATTTTTTGACCCCAAAGGCCGCAAAAGGGGTCAAAAGTGACCCAAATGGTACAAATCATAGATGGGGATTTATGTATTCTGACTCCAATATGGAAATGGTACTACTATTTAATCCCCCACTATATAGCGTTAGATCAAGAAGACTTTAAAATGTTGGAATTCTGGGGTTAATTTGATCCCAGAAAGTCAACAGGGGTTAAAATTGACCCAACTATGGCAAAAATCAGAGAATGGGATGTCTTTATTCCATCTAATTTTAAAAGTAATAGTAGATCCTTTGCCCCACTATATAGCTTTAGTTGAAAAAGAATTTGAATGTTTGAATTCTGGGGTCAAAATTGACCCCAGAAAGGCAAAAGGTAAAAATGACTTCAAATGGTAAAACAAGGAAAATGGTACTTGGTATGCACATTGCAATATGTTTCAATATTAAGGTAGGAAATATCATTTATTGCAAATTGTAAAACCTCTATTAGGATTGGCTATAGATGGGTCAAGATTTTTTCCTTTTCATTAGGTATAGTATAATAGTATACAAGAAACCCAGCCGCTATCTCAACCTGAAATGACAAAAATTTTTTGCTTCAGGTCCAGAAAAAAGTGTGAGCAGTGCGCCCTCTTGTGTCATGTTCCCTTTAAGTTTTTGGGGGGTGTGGGGTGGGATTTGAGCAGAAAATCTAATTACTCTTTTCACAGTATTTTGTACTGCTTTTTGATGTCTAATTATAATGTAGATGAGGCTCAAGAAAGCTGATTTTGAAAGTTGCATGAAAATGGACATTGGCGTTTTCTAAAATTGAACTTTTCGGTCAAAATTTAGTGTGAGGGCGCTTTTCACAATTTTGTTCACCAACACTTTTTCTTTTGCTTTTTTTTGAGTGTGCAGCTACAAAGATGATCACAAACTTGACCAAACCCCTGCTCAGAAATTTGATCATTCTAATCTCATTTAGTTTGCCTGGAGCACTCATTTGAATGTTGCGCTCACTGCTCCTATTCAACTGTGCATGGGTCCAATGCACTTTCTTTGTGTAGAACTGAATGGAAGCATTCAAATGAAAGTTGAAATTAGCACTTCAGAACAAACTACATGTAATAAATTACTACATTTCTTGAGCTGGTCAAATTGGGATTACTTCATGGCTGTAAACTTCAAAGCAAATGAGAAAGTATAAGCGAAAAAATCACGAAGAGCGCCCTCATGCTAATTTTGACCTACAACGTCAAATTTTTAAGAAAATGCAATGTCCAATTTTCATGCAACTTTCAAATCAGCTATCTTGAGCTCATTTACATAAAAGTAAATATCCAGATCATTACAGAATACCTGTGGAAAGGAGTAATTAGAGTGTTTTCTGCCTCAAATCCACTCCACCACAAATTACAGGACATGACACAAGAGGGCGCTGCACACTTTTTTCTTGCTGGACCGAGGTAAAAATTTTTATGCATTTAATGTTGAGATAGAATACAAAAAATCCCAGCCCTAATGAAAATAACCCAAAAAGTTATTTTTGTCTCCGTATAGCCCACTTCCTCCCTATATCGCTTTATTAGTAGTGACATACAAAATTGAAAACTTTGGATAATAATGGGCAAATAAACCCAATTGGTCAAAATATAGTATACACAATGCACTGTTTACATATCTGCTGCCGTCTTTCCCGTCTGTCGGTTAAAATTGGTAATTAGGTAATAATCCACAAATATCAGGGCTTGTAAACAGGGGAGGGGGGGTGGGGGCTGACTCTCCCATTCCAAAAATTCCTGTAACCCCTAAAGAGCTTAAAAAGGCCAACAAATAGATTTTGCGAGCAAGGACACAATAAGGGTTTTAAGCTTTTTTGTTGAAAAAAGGGTACATATTTAGTAAAAAGTCCCCTTTTGCCAAATATGCGACATTGTAATTTTGGAGGACCAAATTTAACCCCTTTGTAATTTTGGAAACAAAAAAATTTCCCCTTTTGAAAAAAAAAAGTGCCCTCTTCCTTCTTGACATTCGCAATGACCCCCAAATTGGTCAAAAATTTTAACCCATCACGCCACAATTTCAGGTCTTTTTTCCTGAAACTAGGTAAAGCATTGTATCCAGTAGTGAGAAAACCAGAAAACTGTTTTTAAATCGATCATTTGTTTCTTTCTGCCCTGAACTTAGCACAACTGTTTTATAACTTTTATGGTTAAGTATATAATATGAAAGTCGTTGTCGTCCATGAAAAAACTAAGATTGCCTTTTACAGGCCTGTTTGGAAATTATCTTACTGTATGGTGCATGCAGAAACATTGACAATGAAGGGGGGGACTGCGCGTAACCTTTTAAATGGCACTTATACCTGGCAACTCGTGCAAGATGAAAAATTCTCCTGGAAAAAACAAAACAATCGAACATCGGTCTAGGTGAAATAAAACCGCCCTATCTCCACCATGTGGCACAGAAGAGAGCACCGTTTGATGGGCATTGCTTTCAAGATTATATCAAAAGATCAGAAATGAGTAGATCCTAGTTCTTTTGAAGTCTTCCATGTCCAAGTAGCGGTAGCAGATCATTAACCTACTCTGATATGCTTTGCAGCAGAGATACCAGCTTTCCTTTGAATTGGGAGCAGCAATCAATGATAACGATGTTTTGCAAAAAGTACGCACGATTCTCAAAAGGAAAGTCGTTGATTGAGGTATTTGTCCACCTTTGCCAACATGGAATTTTTTCATCTATGTCAAATCAGTGGTTCCAGCTGACGAAAAGTGCCAAACATTTGGTCCTATCCAGTTTGCAAATCTCACAAAACAATTAACTTCCACAGTATAATTCCCAATTTATAGCTTTTAATTGATTAATTCAAACACCACTCTTTTGGGGGTCTATTTCGACCATCTTTTTGGGCCCTTTCCGGGTCATTTGGACATCGCCTTGTCCCCGAAGATCCACGATGTTTACAGTAAGTAATCAGAATATATGTGATGTCTGGAGAAATTGTACTAGGTGGTCCCTCATTTACTGAAAATCGTAAGAATTACAATATTTAACTTAGACATTATGAGTGAAAAGTGCTAATTTATTTATTTTTACACAGTAATTTTCATGAGCTTCAATAAATCACATTTTTAAGCCCTCATCAAAACTGGTTGAAATGATTCAGGCAAAACGGTATTTATCAGATGGGGTATTGCGTCAAGGGTATTCAATCAAGATGAACTATTATTTGGACTATTATATTGCTCTTCTTTTTGGGGGTGGTATCTTGACCCAAAATGTCAAAATTTTAGTTTTTTTTAGTAATAGAAATTTGAAGTTTACAATGCATATAATGGAAATGAATTACCTTGCCATTTTTAACTTTACTGACTCATATTTTGAACCTTTTCTGGGTCAATTTGGACGCGGCCAGATTTCAAACACTCGAATTCTCTTGAATCTAAGCTATAGAGTGGAGAAAATGAAATACTAGGACTACTCCTTATCAATTTTAATATAAATTTGGAATAATATACAATCACCATTCTATGATTTTTACCCGATATTTGGGTCAATTTTAAAGTAAGCCCTTGTTTACCCTCCTCGGTGGGGTCAAATTTGACCCAAGATTCCCACATTCCAATTCTTTCCTTCGTGAAATCTTCTGTTATGAGAATGGAGAAAATGAAATACTAGTTTAAGTTGGAATAATACAAATCACCATGCATGATTTGTACCGTCATTTTGGTCATTTTAACCCCTTTTTTTGGCCCTTCTTGGGTCAATTTTGACCCTAGATTACAACATTTCAAATTCTTCTTGAATTCGCAGCTATAGAGCGGGGAAATTAATACTATAGATTTAAATATGAAAGTTGAACACAAGCCCCATTCGATGCGTTTTTACCCTTATTGGGTCATTTTGACTTTTTTATTTTTTTTGTGCCTATAAAAAAATTGCACCCACTTCTTCTGATTTTTATACATCCACCAGTGATGCTCCCCACATATGTACCTTAACATGGGGTAGCAATGAAATTTTTCTACTCTTTCCACCTACCCTTGGTGCCCAAAACTGTTCCGGGCTGACGTAAATATATATTGAGTGCCTTACAAATAGTATGAGTCTAACAATATGCTATGCCCCAAGCAACAGTTCAGTGAGCTTGTATAGAGTTCAACTGAATGATGAAAGTTTTACTGAACTGTGCCATGGGAATTGAGACTATATTGGGCTTACATAGTTATGACTACAATATGCGTATCCCCAAGGACAACCGTTCAGTGATATGTGTAGGAATTCACTTATGAATGAATTTACTGAACGTGCCATGGTAATGGAGACTATAGTCCTTAACATAGTTATGATCTACGAATATCTCATCCCAAGGACGACAGTTCAGTGAGAAATGTGTATTAATTAACTGAATGAAAGTTAGTGAACTGTGCCTGGGAATTGAGTCATATTTTACATATTGTGATTATGTTAGAAATGACCTGTCTGTTAATTGTTTCACAATTTGTTTCTGAAGTGTTTGTATTTACTTTATTTAATTGAAAAAGCTTAACCTCAGCAAGTTATTATATCTTATTCACAAGAAAGATTATGCCTTGTCTCATGACACCTTACAATTAAAAAAAACCTGATTATCTGCTTGTCTGTCAGTGCATGCTCACCTACTAACCAAAGTGTTTGAATCATCCCATAATTGCAATTGCACTTTGCTCATACTGTACTGTACTAAAACACATGTCGGTACTTAGGGATTAAAGTGTTCCAAATGTTAAAGAACCACAGAAATTTCATAATTCATGCTAAAAATTCGCCTATGTAACTAATTGCTTTGTGAGCTAAAATGAGCATAAAAGTCAGGGTTTTTATGTGGTGAGAATAGGATTTTTGTGAGATCACATGATCCTATTGATGTGATTTCCCAAAACTGGTGCATTGTGGGATAGACTCAATACCCCCTCTGCTGCCTACTACATGATATATTTTTGGGGTGTGCATGGTTGTGCCAATTGTAGTGATTGAAAAGTGAACCGAGTAATGGAAGTTTCTCTTAGTTTATAATGCTCACCTACTAACTACCGATAGTTAACAATATTTTATAATTTGTTTGTTTTGGTACACTCTATGAGATTTTATACGTCATATCCATTGAGGTATTAATTTAATGTCAATTGAATATAGTCAATTTAAATCTTATATATACAGGGATTTTTTAACACATTGATAGCCAATTGGTACCTGTATTCAAAAGACCTCTTTTGTGGGACGGTTTAGGTATAGTCTTCCATGGAGTCGTTGTCCATATTTAATGGAATACTAAACTAGCCTTTTGGATGTCTTCACAGTTCTAAAAGAATGTTTTCTTGGAAGGAGAGTCGTGATTTTTGTAACATTTCTAACGCTGTCAGAGAGGTTTAAGTCGGTTTCATTAGCAAACAAAAGTTTCAAATCGAGGCATGTACATTTCATATGGGAAGGGCTTCCAAATTCTCCTTTTTCAAGAGCATGGATATCTTCTAAGAAGACACTTCCTTCTCTGGATGATTAAGGGAAGTCATCCAAGGCGGATTATGACATAGCCCTATATAAGATGTACCGATGGTTTCCATGGTCATTGGAGGTATTCCTTGCAAAAAAACTCATTTTCATGCTTATTTTTCGTAGCAGTAGGCGATTAAAAGAAGCCGCCATGTTATTATTTACACTATCATTCTGGCACAAACTGTGAGGTTTGCTTGTATCCGTTCACAAGGATGAGGTTAGGCAGACTGTGAAGTCATGTTATTTTCGCTGGTTTCTGTTTCACTATTGTGTGCGGCATTGTAACGTAGCACAGGGAATAAAGATGCAGCTTCATGTTGCTGTACAAGTCAATACATTTGTCCGAATAAATCTGCAATGACCATGAAAACCATCTGGAATCTTTTTTAAGGATATTTCATATATGTGCCGATAGAGTCATGCAGGATATCCTTTTAAGAGATATTAAAGTGGTTATTTATGCTGATATGTGGTGATCCAAGTACATAATACTCATGTTTTGAAAGGTATACATCAAGTGCAGATCGTGTGTTTTATTCTACTTGTGATAACATCCCTTCGTGTTCCATCATCACACTACTTAAAACCTTGGCATGCCATTTCAAATGTAACCAAGAACTTCTGAATCATGTGGTGTTGCCTCTATTCATGTTTGCGATCCTGGCCCTAATGTCTCCAAATTTTACTTTTGTGTGTTATTCCTCCTGATATGCATAATTGCCTAGTGCATTTTGTCAAATGTTAAATGATTCAGATATGTTTGATAATGAGTTTTTTCAAGGTTCATTTACCAACCTTCCCAAAATGTTCTCCAAATTTTACTTTTGTGTATTATTCCTACTTGATTGGCATAATTGCCAAGTACATGTTTTGTAAAATGTAAATAGTTCAGATCATGTTTGATGATTGAGTTTTTTCAAGGTTCATTTACCAACCTTCCCCTAATGTTCTCCAAATTTAACTTTTGTGTATTATTCCTCTTTGATATGCATACTGCCTAGTGCATGTTTTGTAAAATGTAAATAGTTCAATCATGTTTGATAATTGAGTTTTTAAAGGTTCATTTACCAACTTGAATTGTCTGATTGGTGTAATATCCCAAACATAATTTAGTGAAAAATTTGTTTTATGTTTCTCTTTCAGACTGAAAAAATGTGTATTGCAACATTATGTTTCATAATTTATATTTTTGTACATCCAAAGTTTGCAATTGAGATATCAAATGAACTGTTAACCCTGAAGATATGATAATTCTGAGAATTTTGAGTTATTTTTGTCCAGCAGTGGCATCATGCTAGCTGGTCACAAGGGTTCAATTCCTATTGACAATCATTGTAGGAGTAACATGGGCAGAAGGGACCCTTCAAAGTGTGGGTGATATTGATTCACTGAATATCAATATTCTCTGAAAGGATGACTCAGAGATTTTTGAAATATAATTTTTTTGTATTTATTGAAAAAAGTCAATTAGAACTAAAAAGTAGTCGCCTAAAATGCCCAATTCCAAAGTTTGAGATGTATCAGATTTTTGGTTTCCATGCAGTAAACATTTGTAGTATACAGTGCCATAGGATACTGTATATAACTAAATTTCCGGATCTGGAAATTTATAACAAAGTTGCGATTTTCTATATGAAGGACTTTGATTTGAGCTTAGCTATTTCACACAGTGTTTAGTATTATGGACAAGCATTATGTATATGCAAAAACACAATTTGTTTGAAAATTGAGGGCGCCCTCCTTGGGAAATCTGAGTCAGCCTTTAAATGCTCACAAAAGTTCCAATTTGTACACAAGTGCAATATTCTCAGCTGTGAAGTAAAGAATTATTAATTTTTCAATGCATTGTCATACAAATCTCTCTATCTGGCAAAGAAAAACATAAGTCTTTAAAGATCTTGGCTTCACTGTTTTTGAATTTTTGAATCCACAAGCTTTGTGGCTTTATGTAAAAGGTGTATTAGAAGGTAATTTAAAATTCAATTATTTCTTTGTTTAAACAATTTCATAAGTATATCGAGAACAAAATATCTGCATTTTGGTTTTGTCAAATATGAATTTGGCTGTAGATGTCTCTTTTCACTGAATAAACTATGGCAAATGCAAAATTAATTTTGTCTGCTAGTCTATTAGTATTTAGTAGTAGTAGTAGTAGTAAAAGACCAAATGCTAACCTTGACTGCCATCAGGGCCGTACGCAGGATTTATTTTGGGGGGTGTGGGACTAAAAGAAAGTCTACCTTTTTTCGAAAAAGTGGACTTTTTTTTGTAAAAGTGGACCTAACCCCCCTAAAATGGTCGGTTTTTTTAACTTTTTGAACATTTTATCACCAAAAAGTGGACTTTAGTGTCAAAATTTCTCTAAATTTTGGACCTTTTTATCAAAAATTTCAGCAAAAAGTGGACCGCACCCCCCCCCACGGGCCTGACTGACACTAATCTTAACCTCCCCCTAACAGTGAATGCATAATAACCCATATCTCTGTCAGAAGGCCAAAATTGAAAACTAACTCATAACTATAAACTTAAACCATATGTGACAAAAAGACAAAAAAAAATCTGTCTAGGCAGATGGATCTTGCAAGTAGGGGTCAGGCAGTTGGCGTTTGTGTTTTTGTTTGAAAAACCAAATCAGAAAATAACATAAATCTGTAAAAATCTGATTTCTTTTGTGCTTCACTTGCTTTTTATATCAAAAAAATTCTTGATTTTTCACCAAAAGAAGGTGCTTTTACGTGAGACAGCAAAAAAAAAGAAATAAGAAATTAAACCTGACATGCCAAATCATGGGCGATCAGGCCTGTTTAGAACAGTTCTTTTTTATTCTGTCAACCTAACCCTTACAAAATAATGAAGTTTAATTCAAAATAAGGCAGAGTAAGATAATGGGTGCAGATCTTTTGACCCCAAATTTCCCATTCCATGATGTTGTACCTACCCCCTTTGTAATCAACCACATCTTTTTACTTCCCACTCCATTTTTCTTCCCACAGTGAAGCACCAGAAAGAGGAGGGAAGAACTAATCCGAGCAGTGAACGAACAGTTTAAAATCATGCCCCAGGATATAAAGTCTTTCTTACCATATGTCAGTATGGACGGCTCGCGCTGTCTGGTGACAAGCTAGGCTATTTGGGGACGAGTCCGAAGCAGATTTCTGGACGGTGGCATTGTATTACTTGAAGAGTGAGAAGACAAGACTGACATGTCCTATGCACAAGGTAAACTAAAGACAAAAATGGGTTGTCCTCCTCACAACTGATGAGACACAAGAGTTCAACTTTATGTAAGCGTATCACAAACTCAGGACAGCTTCTGTCAGATACTAATGCGTTATGTTATACAGAGTCCCAAAAAACTTTAACTAAAAGTGCCCCAAATTCAGGTCTTTATAGGTGATTTTTATTTGTGTTCAGTTCAATAAAGTTTTGGATTCTATTAGTCTTGAAAAGTGTGCGTGTATCCAGGAAATCAATACACACTTTATGTGGCGTGAATTGAGGCAAACATTCTCGCATGGCTTCATCTGAAGATCGATTGCCATTCATAAGAGTTTTACATTTAATCCGTTTTGATGTGAACCAGTAACCTATGGATGAAATAAGAAAGGTTTTGGCATGTATGCGTTAAAAAGGGAGCGTGACTTATTGATGGCACACATCCTCTTCAAGCGAAAGTGCATGTCGGTGAGATGGTGAATAAATGAAACAGTGACAAAACCCAACATATCATACAGGCAACGGTCATTTAAGTGCATTTAATTAAGCAATTCTTGCACCTTCTACACATAGACAGGACAATGATGATGATTATCAAACATGTGCATTTTTATACTGATTTAACTCAAAAAGGGATCATGAAATTAACAATTAATTTTAAATAAATTATACCAAATTCTGGAGCTTATCTGCAATAAAGGAACCTTTACAATTAACGACACTATCAGTGATTTATCTGACAGAGTAAAAATATTTGAAATTTGCAGGAATAGTTTAAAGTGAAGGTAAGTCTGTAGAATTCTCATAATTAGTTTTCAAAAGAGAATTAACAGAAAGGAAGAAACGGCGTGTTCAAAGATACGATCTCATTCAATACGTGTTGTAGAGTGTCCGTTCGGACATTATCGACTAAATAACGATTTTGTCTTATTAGGATGCGTTGGTCGTATCACTTGCCAGGGTAGTTAGAAACATTACACTGAACTGATTCCTTTACACCAATGTTGACTTGAAACATATTGCATTTTCATTCTGAGAAGTGAAATTGCACCAAAATACCATTTTAGCACCCCTAAAAAATGAAAGGTCTCGACCAGTGACCCCAGGTCACACCCGTCGACCATAGCTCTTACTCATTTCGTTTTGGCCGACAGTCAGAACGGACGCGTGTTACCGCACTCTGTCATTATAGCACCCAAAATTAACTGAGATTTGTGATACTGGACTAGTTGTCGTCTCATCCGGAATACGCCTACTACATACCATATCTATCCCGGTGATTATAACTGGATTATTTACTGGATTTATAGCGCTCACTCGGACGGAATAAACGGAGAATTTTACGCCGTCGGAGAGCTCTTTTTTGTATCCTTATTTGCCGCCGGTGCGGTCGTGTGATCTGTGTAGCGGGAATAAAAGGTAAACAAAGGGGCCGCCATTGACGCACGCGTTGCTGCTTTGGTTGCCTTTGACTATTTGTGATTTGTGTTTTGTTGATTTGTTAGCGGGCTTGCTTGCTATCAATTAATATGGACTGGTGTGTGGTATCTAGTTGGTCTTATTTGGTATACTATGTGGTATACTTATAAAATATGTGAAAACTGTGTTTGCAAATTTCTTTAACCGTTGGTGATTCAGTTACCGAGTTGGTTTTTGTTTCCTGGACGTTTGCATACCGGAGAACCTCCACGGCATGCTTTGTTATTTTTCTGTACGGTTTTTTATTGCGCACGCTATTCCATCTAGCAACTTCACGCTACACCCCTCATTTCTGGCGCACTATTGCGTTCAGCTAGCCCCGCTCCATTCATGAGTGGGATCCCATCCCCTTTGTGTCGTTCAACAGGCAATTTTCCCCCGCACGACCGGTGTCTCCTCTTTCTGTATTGGGACTGTCGGATGTTCAATGGCAACCATCGAACATGGGTACGCCGCTCGTGTTGGGTACACGGGGAGGAGGGGGTGGTAGTCGGGCTCCGGTCCTGGGTTCTCCAAGGCCCCGGCTGCGGCTTGGGTGCTCCCGAGGTGGGGTAGCTTCGCTACCTCGCGACTCGCTGATGGTGGCGGCTTCTGGCCTCCGTCCCTCAGCGCCGTCATCGGTCGGCCGCATGGCTCGCCTGGTTCGACCCTAGGGGCTGCTCCGGTGCGGGCTGGCGCGGTCTGCGCTGCCGATCCCTCAGGGGGATTGGCGGCTGTGGGCATTCCGGTGGTGGTGTGAGGTGATGGTGGTGCCCTGGTTGCCCGGGCTGATCCATCGCCGTTGTCGTCCACACCTAACGTGGTTGCGGTACGGGTGTCTTCGGGCACTTCGGCCGCGACCACGGTAGCCATTACTTCGGCAAACCCTTGGGCGTTGCTTCGGTATCGCTTTGGCGGGACGCCGCAGGTGTTGGCTACGCTTACTAACACTACCCTACTACCACCCCCCGCATGACTAGCCTTGCTAAGTCGTGCAGTGCCCTCCTCAGGCGCCGCACGCCCCCCGGGCCCTTTCGGGGCCTTGGTGTAGCGATTGGTGCTCTTATACCTCCGGGTTTCCTCCCGCTTGATGCCCATCGACTCGTTCATGCTCATTGCCGTCTCATTCTTTTTTACGCTGCTGTGGTAGCTAGTGCCTGGGTCCCTCCTGCACCTGCCTCCCGCGGCGGGTCGCCTATTTTGGGGGGTTACCGTGGGGTTCCCCTGCCTCTGGCTTTCCTGGCGGGGCAGCCTTCGTGGCCTACCCCTGCGAGGCCCAGACATAACCCTCTGCAGCCTACTTCTTCAGTTTACGCTGCTCCCCTGTACTTGGCTTACCACCCCATTCGGCTTGACTTCTGGGTTGTTCAGTCTGGTATGGTCAGGGCTATAGTCCACACCGCTCCTTCCGCCCGTCGGCTGCCCAGCCGCAGGCAGGCAGTGCTGTTGGGGCTGCTTCTGACCCGCTTTCGAGCGGGGCAGTTTGCGCCGCTGCTGCAGCAGTTTGTCTCCTTCTTGGAGCCAGTCAAGCTGCGGCGTACAGCCTTGTACTCGTGCCGGGGCAGGGCGGTATACCCGTCCACTACCCTTCCGGCTTACGTGCCTGGGACGTGGGGTGTCGTCCCCACGCTTCTCGGCCTGTAACCCTCGTCAGGGTCGGGCTGTGGTGCAGTCGAACCCTATGGCTTCTGCACCCAGCCTAGGCCAGTTGGCTTGGTCCCTGCCGGGATGTCTTGGGTAGCCCCGCCCATGTGGCGACGCCTGGCCCTCGGCCTTCGTCCGCTCGTTTCTGTGCCACCGTCCCCTCTCGACTCCTAACCAGCCACAGACTTCGATGTTTGGGGGCGAGGACAGCGCTGACGGGGTGGACTCGGGCTCGGAGGTAGTCAACTTTGGTGACACTTTGCTTCGCAGCCCTTCGACGTCCGCTGCAGCTTCGTAGTCAGGAGGAGGGGATTCCTTCCCGCGTGCCCCTCATGTGCTGCGGCAGGCGGCGATCTCTCTCTTGGCCTGCCTTGCGCGCCTTAGCGGCGTCGCGGGAGGAGGAGAGACAGCTCAATCTGGGCTTCACCATCCTCCCTCCGGAACGCTCGCAGGCGTTGACGCTTCCCACAGACGTTGGTCCTTCTGTGGAAGCGCTCCGGGAGTTCCACTAAAGGCTCCTTCTGTACCCGTGAAAACTTTCGCCAAGTCTTTGAGAACTCCGAAGGGGACTACAACTCCTTCCCCTGAGGGAAACTCCGACCAATAGATCTTGACCTAGCAGCCCAGTTACAACAGGCAAGGGGGCCCCGGCTGGCTTCTCCCCCTTCTGGAGGACCAGTTTTGAGGCACCTAGACCGGTGCGTTACCTCTGTATCAGACTAGGCGCGTTCTCTATGGTCCTCGCCAACGATATCAGATCCTCGGTGGGCGAGGGTGGAGTTTTTTCCCCGGAGGCCTCTGATGCCTTGACCGTCCTATCCTCGCTAGTGACTCGGCAACCAGAGCCTTCAATGTCTTTGGCGCGTCGCCTCAGTTTCCTGAGACGCGAGAACGCCTGCTTCACTCTTCGCACCCTGAGCTCTGATCTTGCATCGGAGCTCTCCAAGACCAAGCCCGAGTCGCGGGACGTCCTCTTTGGAGGTTCGTTCGGTGACTCACTGTTTGCGTCTGCGGAGCGTGTGGAGTCGGAGCAGGCGCTCAAGGAGGCTCAGGCGAAGATCTCCTCCGGGAGATCTTCGGCTAAGAAGAAGAAGCGCTCCTGCTCTTCTTCCAGCCGTTCCGCCAAGCAGGCGAAGCCGACACCGCCTCAGCAACCCAAGAAGCCTGCAGCTCCGGCCACTTCTTCTCAGAATTCCGGGGCCAGGCCGAAGGCTCGTCCCCCTCCCAAAAGCAAGGCGCCTGGGAAGGGGAAGAAGTCTTCGTCCTGAGGGCATGGCGGCCGCGGGATCTCTCCTTCGGGAGGGAGCCTTACCACCTCCGGTGGGCGGCCGCTTAAGTTCTTATGTGCGGGAATGGCCAGCCATTTCTCTCGCACCTTGGGTGCTGAGCGTGGTGGAACGGGGGTATCGAATAGAATTCACCGCGAAACCCCCGGCGACTCCCATCCGATACCTACCCCCCTTCCGGGGGAGCCGAAGAACCAAGTTCTTCTGGACGAGGTCTCGGCGCTCTTGGCGAAGGGTGCCATCTCCCCAGTCGACCCCCCCTTCACCGAGGGGTTTTGGTCGACGTTCTTCTTGGCCCCCAAGAAGACCAGGTATTGGCGTCCCATCCTGAACCTAAAGCCTCTGAATCAGTACATCAAGCCGAAGAAGTTCAGGATGGAAACCCTCGGGTCGATCCTGCGCTGTCCGTTGAAGGGGAGCTTGGCGTCTTCTTTGGATCTAAAAGACGCCTACCTACACGTCACAGTCGCCAAAACAGACCGTCGCTGGCTCAGATTCCAAATCCAGGGCCAGTCGTACGAGTGGACGTGTCTCCCCTTCGGACTTTCCACCTCTCCCAGGGTCTTCACAGTAGTGACCCGGGAAGTGGGCGCCTTCCTCAGGCGTCAGGGGGTCAACCTTTGCATGTACCTGGACGACTGGCTGATCTACGGTCCGTCGCCCCAGGCGACGGCCGAGATGGTCAGTCGTACCATCCAGGTGGTGCAGAGGTTGGGCTTCATTGTCAACTTCGACAAATCGAGCCTTACCCCCTCTCAAGACCTGAGGTATCTGGGTGCTCGGCTGCAACTGCTTCCGGGCATTGCAGAACCGACGGCCGAGCGGGTGGATGTTGTCACTCAGACTGCGACATCCATGGCGCTGCTTACGCAGGCCCCCGCTCGAGACTGGCTTCGCCTTTAGGCTTGATGGCAGTCTCGTCGCACCTGTCACGTCATGTCGATTCCATATGAGGCTGCTTCAAATGCACCTCGGGCGCCACTACAGGGCCGAGCAAGCACCCAGATTCCCGTCTGTTCCCCATCAACTAGGGGGTCCGGGAGACCCTGGCATGGTGGTCTCACCGCCCCCAATCTGACTCGGGGATTTCTTTCCCCGCGGGCCTCCTGTCGATGTTGTTACCACGACGGACGCGTCGAAGTCCGGTTGGGGGTGGGGTTCACCCGACCTCAGCGCCTCGGGGGAGTGGGTCCCGGACGAGGCTCCGGCCCATGTCAATCGCCTCGAATTGTGGGCAGTAGAACGAAGTCTTGCTCACTTCGAGGCGAAGGTGACCAACTCCAGTGTCCAAGTACAGACGGACAATCCACCGGGGTGCCTAAATCAACAAGCAGGGCGGGGGTCGTTCCCGGTCCCTGTGTCTCGATGCCATACGTCTCATAGCGTGGTTTGCGGGACCGGGCCATCACGTCGTCCGCAGTACACATTCCAGGGGCCGTCAACTTCCTTGCCGACGATCTGTCGCGCGTCACGGATGACGGGCCTCGGAATGGATACTGAAACGAGATGTCGTGCGGGAGATATCGAGAGATTTGGAGTTCCTCAGATCGACTGTTCGCCTCGAACCTCGAGTCCAAGCCCATTATTGCACCCGGACTCACGACACGGGTGCGTACGCAGTCGACGCTGGCGATAGACTGGTCGGGGTTCACGGCCTATGCCTTCCCACCAAGTCCGATTATACACAATGTAGTTTCGAAAATGGCGGGAGGCGTGCCGTGACATCCGGCCCAGTCTATCGCCAGAGCTTCGACTGCGTACGCACCCGGTCGTGAGTCCGGGTTTAGGGTGCATAGAGGGAGCTGGGTGCTCAGGTTCGAGGCGAATCAGGGGTAGATCGGAGGAACCTAAATCTCTCGAAGTCTCCCGCACGAAATCTCGGTTCAGTATCCATTCCGAGGCCGTCATCCTGCCGCGGGACAGAATCGTCGGCAAGGAAGTTGACGGCCCATGGAATGTTGTACTGCGGACAACGTGATGGCCCCGCCTGGGTCCCGGCACCACGAGTTGAGAACGCATGGCACGAGACACAGGACGGGACCGAGCCCCGCCCTGCTGTGATGTAGGCCACCACGGTGGAGGTGTCCGTCTGTACCAAGGACACTGGAGTTGGTCACCCATCGCCTCGAAGTGAGCTAGAGTTCGTTCCACTGCCACAATTCGAGGCGAGTGACATGGGCCTGAGACTCGGTCTGGGACCACATCCCCGAGGGCGATGAAGTCTAGGAGTGAAACCCCCAAACCGAGACTTCGACGGAGTCCGTCGTGATAACACCATCGACAGGAGGCGCGGGAAAGAATAGGAAATTACCCGACTGTCAGATGGGGCGTGGCGTTGAGACCACCATGCCAGGGTCTCCCGGACCCCCGAGTGATGGGGATCAGACGGGGAAAAATCTGGGTTGATTGATCGGACTGTAGTTTAGTGTCGCCCCCGAGGGCCATTTGAAGCGCATTTCATATGTAAGCCAGTACGGGACAAGGTCGACGAGGGACTGGGGCCCAAAAAACTATTTTTTGCCCCAAGCGTAAGATAGGCGAAGCAGTCTGAGCGGGGGGCTGCGTAAGCAGCGCCATGGATGTCGCAGTCTGAGTGACAAACATCCAACCCGCTCGGCCGACGGGTCTGCAATGCCGGGAAGCAGTTGCAGCCGTGCAACCAGATACCTCAGGTCTTGAGAGGGGTAAGGCTCGACTTGGCGAAAAGTTGACAATTGAAAGCCACCTCGCACCACCTGAATGGTACGACCGACCATCTCGGCCGTGCCTGGGGCGACGGACCCGTAGATCAGCAGTCGAGTCCAGGTACATGCAAGGTGACCCCCTGACCCCTGAGGAAGGCGCCCACTTCCCGGGTCACTAATGTGAAGACCCTGGGAGAGGTGGAAAGTTCGAAGGGGAGACACGTCCACTCGTACGCCTGGCCCTGGTTTGCGACCCGCTGGTGCACCAGCTGTTTTTGACGACCCCAGCCCGGCCCCCTTCTGTGTGTCGGTGTTGTTATGTAGGATTTATTGTGGTAGGCGTCTTTCAGATCCAAGGAAGACGCCCAGCTCCCATTCAACGGACAGCGCAGGATCGACGCTAGGGTTTCTATCCTGAACTTCTTCGGCTTGATTTACTGATTTAGAGGCTTTAGGTTCAGGATGGGACGCCATCCAGGGCTTCGGGGCCAAGAAAGAACGTCGACCAAACCCCTCGGTGAAGGGGGGGGGGGGGTCGACTGGGAGGATGGCAACCCTTCGCCAAGAGCGCAGAGACCTCGGCCAGAATAACTTGGTTCTTCGGCTCCAACGGAAGGGGGGTCGGGGAGTCGCGGATGGGCAGTCGCATGGCGGGTTTGCGGTGAATTTCTATTCGAAACCCCACTTCAACACGCTCAGCAACCAAGGTGCGGGGAGAAATGGCTGGCCATTCCCGCACGTAAGAACTTAAGCGTCCGCCCACCGGATGGTGGAGGCTCCTCCTGAAGGAGAGATCCCGCGGCCGCCGTGCCCTTAGGACGAAGACTTCTTCCTCTTCCCAGGAGGCTTGCTTTGGGAGGGGGAACGAGAATTAGGCGCTGGACAAGGAATTCTGTAGAAGAATGTGGACGGAGATGAAGGCCTATTGGGTTGATGCCCTGGAGTGGTGTCGGCTTCGCTGCTGGCGGCAACGGCTGGAAGAAGAGGAGCGGTTGCTGAGAGCTTCTTCTTCTTTCTTAGAATGAAGATCTCACATGAGGAGATCCTTCGCATGGCCTCCTTGAGCGCCTTGGCTCCGACTCCACCAACGCTCCGCAGAGGAAAGCAGTGATGTCACCGAACGGAACCTCCAAGTGGACGTCCCGCGACGCAGTGCTGGTCTTGGCGAGCTCCGATGCAAGATCAGAGTGCGAAGAGTGAAGCAGGCGTTCTCGCGTCTAAGGAACGTGAGGCGACGCGCCAAAGACAGTGAAGCATATGTTTGCCGAGCACTAGCGAGGATAGGGAAGCGTCAAGGAATCAGAGGCTTCCGGGGGGAAAACTCCACCCTCGCCCCACGAGGATCTGAGGTCGTAGGCGAGGACCATAGAGAAAGCATCTAGCCTGATGCCAGAGGGTGCCTCAACTGGTCCTCCAGAAGGGGGAGAAGCCAACGGGGCGACCTTGCCCGTTGGTAACTTGGATGCTAGGTCAAGATCGATGGTAGGAGTTCTCAGGAAGGAGTCATAGCCCCCTTCAGCAGTTCTCAACGACTTGGCGAAAGATTTCACGGGTACGAGAGAGCTTCTGAGTGACCTCCCCGGAGGGCCCTTCCACAGAAGACCAACGTCTTGGGAAGCGTCAAACGCCTGGGACGCGTTACTGGAGGGAGATAGTGAAGTAGGACATAGCCCCCGATTGAGCTATGTAACCCTAATCCAGCACGCCGCTTTCAGGCGGCCAAGGCAGGCCAAGAACTCAGCCGCCTGCGCAGCACATGAGGGGTGCACGCGTGGAGCGAAATCCACCTCCTCTGTCCGAGGCTGCCGCGGACGTCGAAGGCTGCTAAGGTGTATCACCAAGGTGACTCACATCCGAGCCCGAGTCCACCCGCCAGCGCTGTCCTCGAACATCGGAAGTCTGGGGCTGGTAGGAGTACTGAGAGGAGGTCTGCGAACAGAACGAGCGGGGACGAAGGCGGAGGGCCAGGCGTCGCCACCTGGGCGGCTACACCAGGGCCTCCCGCAGGGACCAAGCCAAATGGCATAGGCTGGGCCGCAGGAAGCCATAAGGTTTGACTACACCCAGCCCGACCCTGACGAGGGGGGGGTTACAGGGGCCGAGAAGGCGTGGCGGCGACACCACGATCACAGCAGGTAAGCGAAGGGTAGGGACGGGTATACGACTGGCCCCGGCCCTGTACCGCCGCAGCCTGACTGGCTCACAGAAAGGAGACAATCTGCTGCAGCAGCGGCCCAACTGACCCCGCTCGGAAAGCGGGTCCGAAGAAGCGCCCCCGACAGCACCTGGTGCCTGACGGGCTGGGCAAGACGACAGCGGGGAGACCGTCGAAAGACCATACCAGACGGACCAAACCCAAGAAGTCCTCCAGCTCGACGGGGTGGTAAGCCACATACGGGGAAGCAGCGTAACATGAGAAGGTAGGAGCAGCGGGTACTGTGTCCCGCAGGGGTGGCCATGAAGGTGGGCCCAGCAGGAACGCAGAGGCGGGGCACCCACGGACCCCACCATAGGCGGAACCGCCGCGGAAACAGGTGGCAGGAGGACCAGCCACTAGCTACCGCAGCAAGGTTACCCGCATGCGAGGCCTGAGCCGACCTAGGCAGCTGGGGCATAGGCGGAGGCCAACCGGCGGAGCACCACTCGCTCCCAACCAAGCCCGAAGGCCCGGGCGGCGTGCGGCGCCTGATGAGGAGGCACTGCATGGCTAGCAAGGCTGGTCATGCGAGGTGTAGAATGTAGTAAGAGTAGCAAACACCCCTGCGGCGTACCGCCAAGGGATACCGAAGCCACGCCCCAGGGTTTGCCGAAACCATACCCCGCAAAGTAATGGCAAAGTGGTCGCGGTCGAAGTGCCCCGAAGACACCGGGACAGCACAAGTTGTTAGGTTGGACGACAACGGCGATGGATCAGCACGGGCGACCAGGGCACCACCACACACTCACACCACCGGATGCCCGCAGAGCCAATCCCCCTGGGGGAGTGGCAGAGCAGACCGACGCCAGGGCCTGCACCCGGAGCAGCCTAGCGATGTTGGAACCAGGCGAGCTAGCGACCGATGATGCGCTGAGGAGGAGGCCCGACGCCGCCCCATCAGCGCGTTGCGAAGTAGCGAAGCTTACCCCACCTTCGGGAGCACCCAAAGCAGCAGCCGCTGCCTTGGATGAACCCGGACCGGAAAGCCCGACTAAACCCCCCTCCCAGTTACGCAACACGAGCGGTCGTACCCATGTTCGATGGTTGCCCCATTGAACATCGACAGTCCAAGACCGAAAGGAGAGGACACCGGTGGGTGCGGGAACATTGCCTGTGAACGACAAAGGGGAGGGGGGATCCCACTTCATGAAATGGATAGCGGGGCAAGACGAACGAATTTGCGCCGAAAATGGACGTGGTGAGCGTGAGTTGCTAGATGAATAGCGTGCGCAATAAAAAACGTACAGAAAAATAACCAGCGTGACGTGGAGGTCTCCGGTACGCAAACGTCAGGCCACAAAAAACCAACTCGGTAACCGAGTCACCAACGGTTAAAGAAATTTTTTCAACACAGTTTTCACATATTTTATTATAAGATACCACAAGCATATAATAAAATAATACACACACCCGACCATAAAGATTGTTAGCAAGCAAGCCCGTTAACAAATCAACAAAACAAACTCACACATAGTCAAAGGCAACCAAAGCAGCAACACGTGCGTCAATGGCTGCCTTTGTTTACCTTATTTTCCCGCTACACAGATCAAATGACCGCAATGGCGGCAAAAAAGGAAACAAAACAAGAGCTCTCCGACGGCGTAAAAGTCTCCGATTATTCCGTCTGAATGAGCGCTATAAATCCAGTATATAATCCAGTATATAATCCAGAAAGATATGGTATAGTAGTAGGAGTATTCCGTATGAGACGACAACTAGTCCAGTATCAAAATCTCAGTTAATTTTGGCTGCTAAAGTGACAGAGCTGCGGTAACACGCGTCCGTTCCGACTGGCGGCCAAAACGGAATTGAGGAAGAGCTATGGTCGACAGGGTGTGACCTGGGGTCACTGGTCGAGACCATTTCATCTTTTAGGGGTGCTAAAATAGGTATTTTGGGGCATTCCACTTCTCAGAAGGGAAATGCATATGTTTCAGTCAACATTGGTGTAAAGGAAATCAGTTCAGTGTAATGATTTTTCCATTTGCGAAGTTACATTTTCGACCATAACTTTTGAACGGAAACTCCGATTGATGTCAAACAAAAAGCAATAGAAAGGCATTTTTCCCTCAATTTTAATTTGTAATATTAATTTTTTGCCCTCCCAAGGGGTAATTCCACCTTAAGGTAGTAATGATGTACAAGAGTAAGCAGGACATGAACTTTTTGAAAAGCTGTGGAGAGGTTAAGAAAGATTTGACATAGTATTCACGGGGATTAAGACAGAAAACAAGAAATTAGAGTTCCACAGATATGATCTTTGACTAACAGATCTGTATCTCAACTTTGGTGAAATGGATAAAACAGACATAATTGCATGAAAGCACATGAAACTAAGCTTTATTTCTTTCAAGTTGGAAATTCCACACAATCCCAAAGAGCAGACTTTTTCACAGGATCCAGTGAGTATTACTTGAACCAAATTCATAATTAATGTTACTGATGACTACCTGATCTAACCCTCTGGTATTCCTGGTCAGCTATAAGGACAAGTGATCTACATATCACTAGTGTCACCTGATGTATAGTGTCACCTGATGTATTGTGTCACCAAATGTTTAGTGTCACCTGATGTTTAGTGTCACCTGATTTTTAGTGTCACCTGATGTATAGTGTCACCTGATGTAGTATTACCTGATGTACAGTATCACCTGATGTACAGTGTCACCTGATGTAGTGTCACCTGATGTATAGTGTCACCTGATGTATAGTGTCACACGATGTATAGTGTCACCTGATGTATAGTGTCACCTGATGTATAGTGTCACCTGATGTATAGTGTCACCTGATGTACAGTGTCACCTGATGTATAGTGTCACCTGTAGTGTCAGCCGATGTATACTGTAGTGTCACCTCATAAATAATGTCACCTGATGTAGCATCACCTGAAGTATAGTGTTACCTGATGTATAGTGTCACATGACTTGAAATGACCTTTGACAACATGAATGTAACCTATGACACCATTACCATGACAGTTCCCATATTGCATCAATGACCCAAGTTTGGTTGCAATTAGATTTAATGTTGCAACTAGCACCAAAACTTTCACATAAACTTTTAACATCAATACATTAGTGCCTCCATAAATATTTGTTCAGTAGACACAAAAATGATCCCCTCATCTAACTCGAGAAGATGTACCTTTAGAGTGACATATAACATATTACCTACCCTATAATAGCATCTAGTTTATGTTGATCATTGCCTAATCTCTCAAACAGGATACTCTCTAATGTACCAGTTGGAGTCTTCTTGTTTTGTCCCACAACAGAGCACATCAGTTCATGCTGTCAATTCAAATCAAAATATTTGTTAAGCTATCTTCTAGTATAAAAATACATTCCTGGGTCAAAAAAATATTAAAGTTTAAAGAACAAGGGTAGAGGAAAAGGGTAGATTGAGATTTGGGGTGCAGGAGTCAAACCCCTGCGTAATACAAACAAATTCAAATTAAAGTCATCAATAGACTTGTTGAATAATTACCCATGTGATGTCAGGCCCATCTTCATGCAGCATTGGATGTTGTCTTTCATCAACCAGTCCAGCTAAGACAAACCCTGTAGCAGCATTGCAGTAACCCTGTTAAACAAATTAGAATTGGGGTTATGGAACTGTGCCAGGGAGTCTATAACAATGGGAGAGGAAACTCACCCCGTCTGGGTAAGGCCTCGGTCCGACTGTCCCTTAATGTTGAGGGCAGTGTTCAAATGTTAGTGGACTTGATGAAGGCCTGATAACAGTGGTCCAAATTGTAACATAAACATCTTCAATGACGCTGTTAAAGACAATAGAAACTGAAATTTAAGATAGAAAGTTATATTTATCTGATAAGTATTGCTTTATGTTTCGTTTTTGTTAATTTTGAGATGATGAAATCCTGATTTGTTTGATATAACTTTCCGTATGTGATACAATCAAAAGCAATCTTGTAGGACTTTCACTAGTCCACTTACCGCATTATCATCTGAGATGAATATTCATCTCGGATTATCATAACCATGCTATCCCCACGCTGCGCGGGGGCGCTATAACAGTGGCTCCTCGGCTTTGTACATGCTAAATATAGGAGATTCACAGGCCTGACTGTGCTTGCATAGGTTTGTGCACAGAGTAGCTTAGATATTGCCATCAGCTGCACTTAGAAATGATATTGGCTCTATCATTCAGTAGACATGAATACTGCAATTCATTGTTTGACAGCCCTTTAAGATATTTTCCGTATTACTTGGCTTTCCTGAATAAAACAAGTAATATATCCAATATCATACAGTGCTTTATCAGTATCACATGCACGCGCACTCAGTTTACCTAGTGAGACATGGCCCGAGTGCAATCTAGTGTCTGTGTACGCGCCACACGATATGGAGTGTACTGCAAGTGTGTACGTGACGCTGCTAGTTCCCTGCACTATAACTTTCCTTCTGTAAGAACTAAGTAGAAAGGCAGAGGCAAAGGTTGAGCTGTAGGCCTAAGAATTTAAATAAATGAAATTAAAATTAGTCTTAGTTATGAAGTTTATATTTCAATCATATTGTTAGTTAATTCATGTCTACTGAATGAAAAAATTGTTACACCCCTGTTTGTTCTCATGCAATACCAAATATTTCAATGTTTTTGGTGCCATACAACACTCGACCTGTGGCCTTGTGTAGTATGGCACCAAAGCCATTGTAGAAATGAGCACTACATCTACGAAGTATACGGGATTATGAACTTTGCACGTACAATGCAGATGACATCATGACCACAAGTTTCATGACCTTTCAAGCCATCAACTAGTCTCGTTTCCAAGCTAGTGGCTGGTCCAAGGGCACCCTACGATCACCCACTGACTTTGGGCGAGAAGTTTGTTTGTTTTTTAACACTCTCAAAATGAGTTTGATGTTGAGACTAGCCATCAAAATGAAAGTTTCCAATTACAGTAGATTTTTATTTTTCCCCAGCGGCTAGGATTCTGAAAAAATCTGGAGGCAGGCACAAAAAAATCTGAAAATCCAGAAAAATCACACCCCCTGGGTTATGGTTAGACCTTGCATTTGAAAATAGGCAAACAAATGAAAGCAAACAAAAAGCCCACACCTACCTTGTATCTTAGTGTTCCTCTCAAAATAGTGTGTGCTGTGGGAATCCCGTAAGCAAATGCGTAAGTGGTAGAATCTCTGTTAGGATAGCCCTCCAGGTTAAAACCTGGTAGAAACTTCATCTGTTGCACATTTGCGGCATCCATCAACATGCCAGGAGGAATGTAAACTTCTTTGCCATCTTTAATGTATTTGGCATCTCGAACAAGTGAACCCAATGCAGCTGCTGGACTCCAACTGAAATAGGGCAAATATTACAGGTAAATATTTCATGAAGGATGTCTACAATAGCTGAATAAGGGGATAATAATCTTCTTTAAACAATCTGATACTTTCCCCAATTTTTACATTGCCAATTTTATTTGCGACTCTTTTGGATTTAAATTTTGATGCAAAAATATTGCAGTCCTCAGACTTGTAGTGTCACCTGCCATCGCAGTTTGTGAATGAAAGGCCTCATATGACCTTTGACCTTGACATGTTACTTTTGACCTTATAAACAAATGAAGGTTTGCATGTAATATCCATAAACCAAGTTTGATTCCAATTAAACTTCAACTTTTCAATTCAGGTCAATTTTACATTTTCATCTTACAACATGACCTCACATGACATTTGACCTTGGTATGTGACCTTTGACCTCTGTATGTGACCTTGGTATGTGACCTTTGACCTCATCAACAAATGAAGGATCCCACATTCCACGTATGACTCAAGTTTGGTTTAAAACCATTTTAGTATGCGGATATTACAGGCAAACGTTTACATTTTTTCACAACAGACTACATCAACAGACTAAATCAACAACAGACTACATCAACATCAAAATACATCAACAACAGACTACATCAACAACAGACTACATCAACAACAGACTACAACAACAACAGCAGTGGACAAAGTGATCCCTCTGTGTCTTCCTGCCTTAAGGCAGGCGACACAAAAATGGCAGATGCGACCTGCTATTGTAAACACAGCTGTGCTATATTCGATTTAGGCAAGTGAAATTGTAATTTACAGGAAAGAATGCTTGTTTTTAAAGGTCCATGGACGTGCTTTAAACATACTTATAAAACCACCAAAAAATGGTTTCATTCATAGTATGTATTGGTATCAACGTAAAATCTGCATGAAGCAGTATTTGAGAAACACCGTTATTTTGATAAATTGGCAAATATCATCCTTTTTGGACAAGCTTTCAAAGGAAATTCTAAAACGAAAGTGATTATCGCGCTGGCAGCGATGACCCGCGTATGACGTCCGAGTAACAAATACGCGATACGCGTCATGATCGTCATCGTGGAACGGACGTGCGCGTGGCCCAGTTTTCTTGCATACGTACACAGTTGACTTTTCTCGGTATATGCGTCGTACGTGTTGTAATCATAATAGCATAATTTTTCTTGATTTGGTGCCTTAAAATTACGATAATAATGCGCTGTATTGTCGACGGCTGCACCAGCGGCGACCGTACCGACAAGGAGAATCAGATACAGAATAGCTTTATTCAAGTTCCCAGACAAAGAAACCGACAAGGAGCGGTACCTGGAGTGGGTTTTGTTCGTCCGCTTAATAACAAGACCAGACTTCGTCGCCCCAGGTGTTTCACACAGTAAATTTTCGAAATTTGAATTGATTTAATAATTGTTTAAATAATGATATATAATAGCTATAGATCACGATTTTTTCGTCGTCATGCAATGTGTCATGAAGTCATGCATCGTGTCGATGTCCTATTGGTTCTGCTGTTAATAGTTATGCACGGACGGCACTGTGCTTGTGTCACGATGTGAGACTTTGTTTACAAACTAGTTACTCTGACGTCATTAACGGGGTCAAATCCAACTCAGCATCTTGATACGCGTTCGCGAAACAGGAGAAGGCCCTGTCAGTTTGGGTATATTTATCCTTGAAATTTAACACTTTCCCGATGTTCACTTTTAAAAATCTGTGTTGCGATATGATCAGGATACTGTTGAGGTACGAAAATGTAAGAAAGAAATTAAGAAATGTCTACTCAGCCGTGTCCATGGACTTTAAAGGAGCATTTATTTCCATGGATAAATAAGGTGGTGTTTATTAGAGTCGACACCTTTATTGGAACAATACTGTATGTATACATTGAAATCTTGGTCTGGTTTGTTTGACAGAATTGCTTTGTAATGACCATCTCAAAAGGCACCGATTTACCAAGCTTGGAGAAGTTTCCATCACCAAGATTTGAGGTAAAACTTACTTGAACTTGTATCTGAGTGGGTTGTCCGAGAACTCGGGAGCTGGTAAACCACCACACCATGACTCAAAGGATGTGACCTACATAAAGTTAAGAACCATTTTAAGTATTCTATGCAAAAAGATAATTCATGTATTTCTCAGAGGGGAATATTAATGAAATAACAGTAATTGCAAACAGACACTATATACAAGCATTCCACTGGGCTATTCAGTGTTAAATTAGTTCAAACGAAACTCAACTTTAATGGATAATCTAGATTTAGATAGATGTCATTAACTTAATATTCCAGGACAATATGCTGATGTAGAGCACAATAGATTAAGACCATTGTCAGGTCACCGTCAACTGGCTCACACAAACTTTGGTAGGAGCCACTGATCACATTGATCACAACACAAAACTGATGGCATATCATAATTTGGAACAGGTGCATGAGCCAAGGCTTGAACCATGCATTAACCAATGGTTACTAACGTGCACTACATCAGCGAATTATAGCTTATTTTTTGGATTGAGAAGACTACAACTTGACCCCCTAACTGCTTGCAAATCATGAGTCAGGTAGGTAAAATTGTTATACCCCATATATTTCCAATGACTTACCTTGCCTCCCTCTGCTGCTATCTCTGAGAAGCACTCCATAGCAAGCATGTGATCTATGCCAGGGTCCAGACCACACTCATTCACTAGTGCAATGTTGGCATCAACAGCTCTGCAAGGGAACAAATAAATCTGCTGTTACAGGATTACTTACAAAGCAGTTTACAGATTTGGAAGAGCTGGCCTTGTGGTTAGGGTGCTTGCCGATGTCACAAATTTACCAAAATGCCCTGGTTCAAATCCAGGTGGGGACACTTGTTGGAATTTATCTGTATCAAATTGACTGCATAAATATTTTTTCATGTACAGCTCATCTTTCTGTTTCTGTGCACCTGCATTATAACCAGAGCTGCCCACATCAAGATTTTGGAATCAGGGAGATTTGATCTTAGAACCAGGGAGATTTGATTACAATCAGGGAGATTTTTTTTTTAAATTTTAGCGAGCGTTTCACAGTGGAACATCTGCATGTAGGTCCTCAAGAGGGATATAGCCAATGGATTTTGTTGTCTTAAAGATCAATGGAAAGCTTCCCCCTTTTAATGAACTGTCAGTAGGAACTTAGTTCATTTGGAGTTCATTTTGATTTTTTTCAAAATGACATGAAAAGGCCTAAGTAAAAGTCAACTTTAAAGGTTAGTAACTTGAAAACGGAGCCACCTACGTACTTATGAACTGCATCATGAGATAGAGCTCTTTAAAATAAAGCTTTCCTGAAAAGAATTGACAGAGCTCCGCCGTCTTAGTTCATTTGGAGTTCATTTTGATTTTTTTCAAAATGACATGAAAAGGCCTAAGTAAAAGTCATAAAATGAAAAGGTCAAAGTAAAAGTCAACTTTAAAGGCTCATAACTTGAAAACAGAGCCACCTATGAACTGCATCATGAGATAGAGCTCTTTAAAATAAAGCTTTCCCTAAAAAAATTGACAGGGCTCCGCCGTCTGACAGCCCCCTGATTAGGGAACTGTCAGTGGGAACGGTCAGGCACTAAAATAATTATAACCAAACACTTTTGCATTAATAACCATGATGGAGCAATACTCAAAAGGGCAAACAGCAAATCACATCAGGTTTATTATATCTTATAGGCCTATTCCTTTGAACCACTGGAGTTAATTTGTTAACACTTTAAGACATAGCATATAGCAGTTAAATATTAAAATATTGCTGTGCTGGTCCATCTGAAAGTCGGGAGAAAAACCGATGTCTGAAACCATTTTAAAAGACTTTGTAGACTTTATTACTCTTGTGTCTTTATTTCACTTTGTAAAGACTATTATCCATTCTGCATAACATTGTGTTACTTATTTTCTTACTTGTTATACGTTTTATTTTTATTTCAATAACAATCATTTTCCGTATTTTTACTCAGAAAAAGTACTTCCCGAATGTCGGCATTTTGCGTCATTTTCGTGCATAGTGGCGGCTGTATAAATGCGGACTTGTACTTTTCCGTATTTGGTACAAAAATGACCAAAAATACCGACAATCGGGAAGTACTTTTTCCGAGTAAAAAAATACTCTTTAGAGGGTGGAAAATCCGGGAGATTTTGGCACTCAATCGGGAGACTGAGTTCAATTCCGGACAATCCGGGAGAGTTGGCAGCTCTGTATAACCCTTTAACCATAAGTCATAGAGAGGTTATGATTGAATTTATTGAATGTTTGTTAGAGGCAAACATGATATACCACTTTTTCAGTAGAAATTAACTTATTAAATATATGCATATTTTGTCCATAGTCTCTATCATATTGCACCACCCCAACCTAATATACTTACGCTTGTTGTAGCGCCCTCATTTGAGGCGAGACATAGCTAGTGGTGACTAAGTTGACTTTCTGTTGCACACATTTCTTAGCTACCAGAGGGTGGAATCTCAGAGGCAACAAACTTAAAAAGAAATATTACATGGCAATATTAGTCTTAATTTTGATTTACCTTTACATAGAACTAGTTAGTGTATATTTATAAATGGAATAACCAACTTGGTCTAATTCCCATTTGTCCAAGAATGGGAATGGAATAAAATGGGATTGGACATGAGAAAATTGAAAAATAAGGACAGCGGTCCCAAATAGGTTGTCTGATTATGTGGTCAAAGAATAAGTGTAGATCAATATAATGACACTAAGTAACCCCTGAATGACCTTTGACCTCATCAAAAGTTAAAGTTAACCTACTTTTGTGAATACCAGCCTTTGTCTCAATGTATAAATGTCTCAAAGCATACAAAGTATGAACTTGATCCATCACTGCACTAAAAAGCCAGAAATTTTAGCCAAATACTAGCCAATTCTAGCCAAAGATCACAATATGCAAATGAGCTCATTAACATAATTATATGCACATGAAACATAATTGCAAACAGTAACAGAACTGATTATGACCTAGTATCCCATGAAGTTTGAAGATAACTGATTTGGTTCACAAGAGGTGAAACATAGCTAAGTTGAAAAGTGTCAATAAAAAGGTCTATACTAAATGTTTGACACACACACACATGCACGCACCCTCACACACACATGCACACGCACACACACACACACCAATCATGCTGACATAAGGTCTTTCGAACCTAAAAGATCAGTGAGATTAGGATTATTGTAAAGTTCCCAGGGTGAGAAATTCACAGGTTGTTTTGGATGGCATAGGCTGACATTTGTATCTGTAGAGATCAACTCCATCATAGCACAGCAGATTGGTGCAAGAATTGTGCATATGCTGATAAATTTCTGAAAAATTTGGCACAGTTGGGAAAATGAATGGATAGATTTTCAAAGAATACCTCTTCGGACCACATGACCTCTCACCACAATCAGAGTACATCACATATAAACCTTTGGTCAGTGGTTCTTCTAATCAAATTTGGCTGCAAATGGCCCAAGTTTTTAGGCAGGAGATACAAAAATATTAAACCTAACCAAAATGGAACACACACACACAGACTGACACATACAGAAGGAATCTGCTGTTGCAATAGCCACCCCCTGCATTTTAAGCCAGGGGATAACAAGAAAATGATAAGGATTTTATTACAATGATAATAATAATAAATCATGCCTTTACTGTTTTCACCCAGCAGATGAGGATAGTAATGTTTACAATGTCAAGAGGGTGGATAAGGTAAAAATTGCCATTTTCCAACATGGCACGAGTTCCTAGGTAACAATTTCAGTTCTTGGCCCAAGTACCTGATAGGAGTTTTGATCCTGAAAGGGGACCTGTACCATTTCAATACTTAATTTCAAGTCACTGTGTTAAAAGGAAATTGACAATAAAAATAACTCTTAACTTCTACTCATGACCAAATCAGTTCCTTATTAATCTGTCTAGCTGGTCTGGATGGTTTCTACATTTAAATACACTGGTGAATGTGTTGCCGAAACGTCAGCCAATTGCCCGCTTCTTCTTTTTTCGTTTCGCCGTATCTGAAAAATCAAATCATCATTGAGGTTCAAGGTAGATTTAACACTTGGTAATAAGCTCAATTTTAAAACCCCCTTTTGCAAATGTCCTCCCTGCTTCATGTAATTATACATACTTTAGAATACAATAAGTGCTGTTAGTTCATACAAGTGGCAAAGTGGCCGGCACGTACACACACAAAATAAAACCACTAGTGTTGCCTGCATTAATGAATCACCCTTTCCTCACACGCTGCCAAGTTTAACCTCTAATGAGACCTTTAAACCTTGTTATGTGACCTATACCCCTACCATGACTTGCAGTCCTATGCATCTATGATGTGATTTGGTGCATCAGAGTTATGGTGTCCTGCCAAGCATTTGAAAGAGATTAACCAAAATTTAAAACAAGGCATATACATACCAATGATTGACATCCAGAATTTTGGATTAATATGTGCCTCCCTTGTGACACAAAAATGGAGTAATTTGAAAACATGTCCGGATCCTGAATATGCCATAAAACGTTAGAGTCGGTAGTATAAAGAAGTGTCGGAAAATAGCTTTTCTACAACAAAGAGCATATTAAATTATGTTTTTTGTTTTTTTTAAAATGTGAAAACAGTAAGTGAGACTTAGAGACCTTGATGAGTGAGTGATGAGTGCGTTGTGAGTGAGTGCTGAGTGAGTGATTGAGTGACTGAGTGAGTGAATTGGTGTGTGAGTGAGTGGGAGAGTTTAAGAGAGAGAGATTCCCTTAAGATAGTTTTGGATTTTCTTTTGACAATTTGATCTAACAACAACATTTATGGTTCAGTAGCATACAGGGCCAGTTGTTGGCAGCTCACGCTATAAGCCTACCTGGCCTACACTTGTTGTCTGAGTGCAACAAGGTCTTAAAGAGAGACAGAGGATATTCCAGGAAGAAGCGTCCCCAATTTTTCTCGAAACCCCGTTTTTTATAACATATTGTGAATGCTGAACCACTGTATTAGATCACACCTGAAAGTGAATAAGCCGAATACGCCCGTCTTTATGTACATAAGATGTAATTTAGTAGTTGGTCTTGCACACAGAAAGTCAAGCATGGTTTTCTATGGGGAACATTAAATATCAGTCACTTCAAACAAGGTTTTGTGCGGTTTTCTTTTGCATTGTTTGTCCAATAAAAACCGTCGAAAACGTTCTTTAGGTGGTCTACAACCGATCGAGTGGGAAAATTTGAGAAAACATTCATATCAAAAAAAAACTCATCTCCTCCTGTCAATTTAAGTGTATACGCCATTTGTCAGAAATTCCCTTCAAACATACAATTATGCAAAGTCTTGGGTCCGTTGCTCTGAAATGGTTCTCAGGGTGACATATGACCGTAAGAACCATTTCAAGAGCCACGGACTCAAGAAATATAAAGTGAGTTATTTTAATACATTGCAGCACCCAGATGTATCATGGCAGTACTGCACATAACCGTATGCCCTTTTTACACTCACACAACAAACTTAGCATTGCCCACTTTTTTCTATTAAACAATTGATTTGGTCCATACCTAGAGTGACAGCAACAGATCCATCCTTGGCCTAAATATTCACAGGTTGGCAGCGTCATGGTTTGCCTGACCTAGTTAATAATACTTTGGGTTTTGGTTCAGACCCAATACAGGGATACCCTGAAAAATGGCACATCAACAAGAATAAATGTCATTTAGCTTTAAGCCTCAGTTTGGTTCGGTACAGGTGCTTATCATATTAGTTTAAGGGTAAATAGTACATAATTGTGGAATAATGGAAAAGGGATTTCATACAAAATTTCCCAGATGTAACTCGAAAATTGCAAGTTTTATTAGATACAAAAATATTTTGATGGGGTGAGATGTAGGGTTGAAAACACACCGCAACTACTGTTCAGGTGCATCATGGGAGATTGGACTGGTAATCACCCCACAGGAAGATTGAAATTTCTTACATGCATTGGAAGTCTCAACAAGTTTTTTCCCGCAGCTTGTCCCAATCCGTAACCCGCAGCAGCACAGAGCCCGCCCCCATAAACCTTTGCGCGCGAACCATTATTATCGACTGGTAAATGCGTGTTTACTCCATTTCTTTCTTTTTGGCCGAAGGTAACACGGTCAAGTGTAAAAACAGCCAACGCTAGAGTTAACGGTCCACAATGGTACCAACTCAATGTTAAGCACTGCACATGAACTTGAATGTCAAGACCTTATTTATTCCAGTCCAAGAAAATGAACACCAAATCCCATATTCCTAGCCTCATTCTAGCCCATTGCCTAGACCGGATGATACAAATTCATACACTCCTTGCGAGACTCAGTCCACTTCCTAGCTTCAGTTACCGTCCCCGGGTTACCCGCCCAAGTTACCATCCATTCTTTTTTTTATCGAGTTCTACCAAATGTAAGCAACAAACACGTTTAACACATAAGTCAAAATGCTGGATATATTCACTGAAACTTGGTAATTACTAGAATTTATCTTTAGGAGGTAAGGAATCATGTGGCAAAAATTCAAACGAAAGTATCCTCACCAAACTTGTGGAGATTATTCTATTTCCAAATACATTTATACTTACGAATGATCCAACTAAGTCTTTTTTTTGTGCTAAAAAAATGCCTCGAGACACCCCTTATGCCACATTAAAAATTTGGGTGCGCCCATGCCTAGTACGGTTCCCACGTTAGCATCGGACGCCCATCCTCATCGTCACTGGCAGTCCATTACCTTTGCCATTTTTTGTACCTTCCCCCAGGCTCCACTTGTGGGGAATGCCTGGATGAGGTTACTAGTTGGATCTTCTAAGTACAGTGTGAGTCAATAAAAACCCTACATTCAGAGAAATATTTTTCTTTAAAGGTTTTAAACGTTATTTTTTGCTTCATTTTTGCTTTGCTGTTACAGAGATAACAGGCTATCAGAAGATTTTATATTTGGTGTCTTTCGGACTTGAGGTTCAGAAACTATGGTCAATTTTGCGGAGACGACTAAAAATTCAGATTCAGTAAAAAAAATGCAATTCTTAACTATTTTAATTATTTTTTATTCTGATTAGGTTTTTTTTGACTCACACGGTATAACATGTATGAAAAAGAATAATCTCCAATTTTTGGTGAGTATCTTTCTATTTCATCCATTATATACATTACGAAATGCTCCAACATTGGCATGACTGCCACCTGGTCACCAGTGGAGGAAGTGGAGCCGGTAGTCTCATTGCTACGGGTTTTCACGCCATGTGAATTTATGAATCTGAAAAATTGCCCCAATGTACATCCATAAATTCATGATAGCATATATAGTAATAGCACCTCTATGTCGAAGCATATACATTGTATATATATACCGGCATTCCTCACCGTATGAGCATATGGTAATGATGCTTAGCATCCTTCCTCTACTCTGGCTGCTTGGCTGACGGATGGTTATGGTCAAGAATTAATAACTAGTAAGAACGTTCCTTTCATACAACTTTTCTGGGAACGTTGTTAGGCCGTCCTCCATCATGCTGCTTCCATAGATGCCATTAATGTTAACTCCTAAATGAAAAGCCCAAGATGTTGTGCATAATGCAAATTTCATAGCATGCGGGTTAATGGCGACGTTACTGACTATTACGAGGCTTTCCACTTTAAAGTCACAATGAGTCAGGACAGTACCCAGCGGTGATAAGTGTGCTGTGCTGCAGGTTTAAGGTTAGTGCTGAAAAAGTTGTCCGAATTGAGGAATCCTAGATTTCCGTAAGAAGGCAGAGTTGGGTAAAAATCTCGAAGAGCTCCGACTGGACACCGATGTTTTTTCTCAGGATCCCCAGTAACGCTCGGAAGCTCTGGAAGAACTAGAGGCCGAATACATAATCGAGTTTTGTGTTTTGGCTATCAAAGCCAGCTCGAGGAAGTAGAGTGACATAGATGAGAAGCAAAGAATCCCATATTACTCTTGTCAGAAGGTAAAGCTGAATTTCGAACATCATACTGGTAGATGTATCCATAAGGAGGAATGCAGTCTTTCTTGGAAGTCTAGAAGAGTATTTATTCAATGGTTCAAACGGCTCGCCAGCGACATATCAAAGAACTAACGGAAGATCCATGAAGGAGAGAGTTTTCTAATGGTAGGACATTTATTCACCATTCCCTTAAAGAGACCAAAGAACTTATCTTCTCTAATTACACTGGATATCACGGGTAGTAGAAAGGGCTGACAAGTATTTGATGGTTGTATGGTTTCCTTCAGAGAGAAGTCAGGAAGTTAGCCACGTCACAAACAGAAGCTGCATGCGGATCAACTTAGAATTTCGTTCCCCATACGTAGAACGTCGAAGTCTACTATGTAAGATAATGGAGGTTGACTTCCTTCAGCACCTTCTTGCCAGGAAGCGCTTCTGCTGAAAAATCCTTGCGTTTGAATGCGAGCTTGCAGAGGCCACACAGTCAAATATAGAGATTTTAGATCATTTGAAGCGTCACTCTTTCGATTTTCCCGTTTACAGCAGGTTATCCTAAGGAGTAGAGTGAGTATTAAAGTTACGACCAACTCAACACAATTGTGTTATATCGGTCATTACCTTTGTCATTTAACATTAAATATAAAAACACGCAATATTAAACTTCATTTCAATTCAAATTACAATTTAACAATTACAAAAGGATAGACATCATACAGTGATGAACAGAGCACACATATCATTTTTTAAAATAAACAATAAACCACACTAATGCAAAGATACACTTAGAAACATGCCATCAATAAAACAAGTCAAAAGATATACTGATAATTTATAACTATACACATCATAGAGTGACTGTTGACAAAGGTCATCAACTTCATCCATGTACCAAGCAAAAACTTCAACTTCAAATCAATCAAATCGACATCACATCAACACTCAACATGAGAAGCCCTTTACAGACCATAGATTGCTCTACATTACAATTTTATAAATGGCTCCAATACACTTGGCATTATCCCAAAACTGATAGATTTGAAATTACATCACAATTATCAGTAGAAACCCTAACTACATGCTACTATTACTATTACAAAAAAAATAAATAGGTGGGTCTTACATATGTCAAAATGTACTTGATAATTGTTTGTTTTTCCATGTTAATTGATTTAAGCTACATGTACTAAACCAGTAATACAACAGAACATCTTATAGACAATTACACAGTCTAACTCATTACACATTTATAATACAATCCTAATTTAATACAACCCGTCTGTTTCAAATCACAGACAGTTTGCCCCTTTTAGTCGCCTTTTACGACATGCTGGGACACATCGAGCCAATTCTTACCCCGAACCCGCAGGGGGCCCCATTTTGAAAAAAATGGGTCCGCCCTTTTACTCCATTCAGGGGAACACATCGGGCCAATTCTAAACCCCGAACCGCAGGGGGGGTTAGCCTTACAGGAGTCCGTCTCGGATGATCCTCAATATACTACCAGCTTAAAATCCAAACCTTACGTGACTCAAAGAGGGGCTATAAGCATCATCCTGCATGACTTTGATTGCTGTAACTTTGTCAAACTGGCTCAGATTGACCCAACTTATAATAAAGCATTCCCACAGCTTTCTCGTCCCTCCCGCCACATGTTGCATACTTTCAGTAATGTTGGGAGTTTGGAATATCATGCTTGCAACAGATCGACGTATGGCCTGTGTATCCTGAAAAACATCTGGCCAAATATGGCTTGTGAGATGCCACTCCACGTTTGATTCTGAGTAAGCTATCATTATGGCTGACTTTCCCCTGGAAGACTGTCGACGAAATAGTTGATAACTCCAGGTAGATTTCCCTTGAGGGTAGTTGAATGATTCTGGCACCAATTGAGTGGCGGATATTCAAGGGGAAAGTGCACATGAGGATACTCTTTGTACCTCCTTGGTGGTTATGTAGGCAACTACAGTGGAAAATCTGATCTGATTTTTCACCGATGTCCCAATATCCGTCTGTTTGA
>JAMKCH010006312.1:0-58110 GCA_023653785.1 Ophioderma brevispina
ATATGGTATATTAGTAGGAGTATTCAGTATTGAGACGACAACTAGTCCAGTCATTCAAATCTCAGTTAATTTTGGATGCCATAATGAAGAGGCTTGCGGTAACACGCTTCCGTTCTGACTGGCGGCCAACCAAAAGGAATTGAGGAACGAGCTAGGTCGACAGGGTGTGACTGGCGTCACTGGTCGAGCCCATTGCTATTGTAGGGGTGTATTTATGGTAATTTGGGGCATTCACTTCTCAGAAGAAATGCATATATTTCAGTCAAACATTGGTGTAAGGGAAATCAGTTCAGTGTAATATTTTACAACTATTTAGTGCAAAATGGGGATAGCGATACATAATGCACAACACACAACACACTAATATCTGCAGGTGCTTTCATTCAGATAGAATCAGGATAATTTATAAATTCGCACAGCCTGAAATTTATCACCGGCCAGCATACTTTTTGCTGCCATTGTAAGTAAAAGGTATTGCCATATACAAACTGGATTTGTTACCAGTCAAAGAAAACTGGACGCGATGCATTTTTTAAGGGTAAAATCTGCATATAGCCACATTTGGATATTATTTTCAAATTTAAAAAGCTGAACTGAACTTCTGGTGAGGAAGTGTATTCATTATCTTAAATCCATACATTTTGAGATAAATCTATATTCTGGTAGAAGTCCGAAACTACCACCGAATGCTACAATGTTACACTGATTTAATAATTGTTTTACAATGAATTGATAAATTCTCTGTCCTGACTTGATCAATAAAAAAGGAATGGAAGCTGGTCTTACTTGTTTGTACACACTGTGACTCTGTGCATGGTAGGTGCTGCCACTATTGAGACACTGAAAGACAAAACAACCAAATGTCTCAAATAAGCGAAGGTTGTGATTTTCCCACAACGCATTTCTTCAAATACAATTTTTGCCAATGGTTGTCCAAAATGAGTTTTATTAACAAAAGTAATCTTCAATTGCAAGATTGAGATGAGTTCTGTCATTTAGTATTTTTTGTCACTATACTATAAACTCATGTGACAACCAATGCAAATATTGTATTGGGACAGAAATACATTGTGGGAAGAGAACACTAGACCACTCTTGTCTCATAATAATAGGAGTATTAAGGAGGACTTGTATATAACTTTGGTTTTGATTTTGTGCTGACATTTTCTAACACAAGATAAACATTAAAACAGATATTATGTTAAAATGAAAACTTTGAAAAGGAAAAATTTACCAATCTTTATGAATACATTAATCCTTCAAAGGTCACAAACGCAGAAAGATTGTGTTCTTACCATACATGGCATCCTTCTTCAGGGTCTGTCACTCTTAAGGATGATCCAGTCTTCTTATCCAAACACAGGTAGACTTATGATAGAAGTGGTGTGAAAAACAGTACCGGTGGGTGCACTTGAAGACACAGTCTTGGCAGGCAGGTGCTAGAAAATCAAAAAAACCAACATAACTTAGGATACACGTGTTTTCAGACATTATAGTGACACAAACAAAAATGAAAATTCATATAACAATAGGCAATAAATTCAAGGGTGTTTAGTAAGCTGTTGCATAACCCAGACATCTCGGATTCCGTTACCCTGATTGGGGATAATCATTTCAGGTGTTAGTCCCAATAATTGTATGATTTTTGACCCCACAAAAATTGCAAAGAAAACAATTTGGTGGTTAATATACTCTGAAATAGTCAAAAATTATTAAAAGTCTTCCAAAATCAAACCTAGTGGAACATGTAAAAAGGGGGCAACGTGTTGTACGGGTACAAAAAAGAATTATTCACAAATGATTTAAATGATGTACCAATTTTATTGGTATTTTACGGTTTTTAAAAAAAAAAAAAGGTATAGTTTGCCCTACCTACGAATGGTAGTTTTAGTACAATAGGTCATAACAGGTCAAGGTATTCCTGGGGTAAAATTCATAGAAGGTCCGATTTTGATCGGACTGGTTGTAAACTGTTTTTAAATTTGTCCCACTAGATAATGAAAGGTAAATAGATTATTTGTTTGAACTTTCTATATAGAATTACAGAAGCTAGACTAGTGACCTCCATAGAACCTGTAGCCCCAGTCAATTTGGCGTTCCAATTATGCAAACAAATATTATAGATGGTGCCACCAGTTATATTTTCGGGTTCTGTACATTAGACGAACCAATTTGACACCATTTTTATAACGAAAGGATATATCTGAAAATTTACCCCATTGTGACCTTGAACCTATTTTGACTAATAACTATTGAACTACCACTGCAGATAAGGCAAACTATACAATTTTTTAATACGGAAATGTAACGAACACGTTGGCATACTTTTCGACGCATTTTAATACTTTCATTTTGACCCTGTATAAACCTTACCCCCTTAAAATATATGTCCAATCTTGATTTGTAGACTTTTGATTATGTTGTTTTTAAAGGTATTCTCAATACTATTCTGTTGGAATTGTTTATGTTGCAATTAGTGTTGTTGGGTTAAGGCAGCAATTATTCTATTTTCCACTGGCCTAGTGAGGGCTCTAATCTATTCACAAGCTTTAATTATTAAATATTCAAAATATCAATTTTGAAAAATCTTGGAAGGCCACTATTTCCAAATGTGCCAGTCTCTTTAAATGTGGTAGAATAGTGGGGTTATACCAACCATGCACTTACAAGTACCCTCGTGATAGTGGTTCTCCGTGTGAGGTATTCGCTGTTGAAAAATCGTACACAGCTCTTAGGTTGAACATTGGCTGATCTTGGCAGTATGCTCTGGCAATCCCCTTGCCAAGAGTACAAACGCTAAAAGAGATAAAACACAAATTACACTATTTTACACATAACACATATAGAAGTTACCATTGCGGTGGGCTAAAGGGTTAGGTGGTATAAGGTTCAAGTGTTGTAGATTGAGTAGAAGCACAGGAATTGGGTTAGTTAGGCTAGATTAGTAGAAAGATGTATGGTGGAAAGACTTGGTGGTAAGGATTTTTAACTAGGTATGGATAGGGTAGAATCCTAGAAGGTGGTTCGGGCTGGCTCAGGAATATGACTGTAAAATCATTCTTAGTCCTGTCACTTACCAACCTATGGGTACTCAAGTTCTTATTGTAGGGTCGTGTGAAAAAAGACAAACTTTTTTTTTGCATATGAAAGTTGCAAAATTCTGAAGAAAAACGGTAGTTGCAGGAAAACTATGTATTATAAGATTATATTTTGATCAGAGAATGTTGTGATTTTGGTCTATGATTTCACATCAACACATATTATCAAGCAACTAACATCATGGAGAAACTCATTATATATTATTTTGGTCATTTCACTCCTACCTTATACTGAAAAATATACTAAAGATAAGGCACGTGCTAGTCCAGCAGCACCATGACAACGCTGACAAGGGACAAAAAGAAAGGTTACAGGTGATAGCATATGCAACGGGCGAGTAATTAGCATAATTATATTCCAATCAGAGTGGAATATATTTAAGTTCAAGGCTTTCCTAGATTAATGCCATGTTTCACGTGCATTTATGGAGTGAAAAAATTTTCAGGACAAAGGGTGGGACACATTTGTGAGTTATTAGACTATTGAGCTTCAGAAATCGTTACCACCAGACCCCAAGTATTTTAATTACATGGTTTGTGAGCGAGCATTGTGGCAGTAACTATACAGATACAGCCACCAAGTACTACCATCATCAAACAATGATGGAATAGTTATGAAATCAAAATTTGATGGAACATAGAAGTACGTAAAACTAATGACGTAAATTGTGTGTGCTCCTAACCCTGACATCTATGCATAGTAGTACTAATTAAAACGTTGAGTGTAATTAGATCTTTACAAGAATTGTACGTACCAAGTGTTGCAGTCCTTCTCTACAATGGACGCCCCAAATATTTAACAGGCCTTCATCAGTACCATCAGGCCTTGTAGCATATATATGTATTGAGTGTTTGTGGATCTCTGGACAATCATTTTGGTACACTCCCAACTGCACTGAATTGACAAACTGCAAAGAATGGGGGTGGAAAAAATTAAATAATTTTAAAACAGTCACCAAAAGCAAAATTGGTGACTCTTTAATGCATGTCTTTCAGGTGAGACCAAACAGAGAAAAAAGTTATGTTTTTTTTTCAAGAGTTCTTTAATTCCACTTGATAGACCAAGAAAAAAGAACGTCTCAGCTCTTTTGGCTCTAAAGCTATATGCGGGTCTTTGTTTTTTTTACAAACAAGCTATGACCATACGCGATAGTTTTTTTTTTAAATTTGCGCCACATGTTTTTTGGAAATCAATATGTGCCACTCAAATGTATTCTATTCTGCTTTTCAAGGCATAAAACAAACTTCGTATAAGGAAGAAAAAACTATTAGAGGTCCATCCAATTCCACTTTTAAATTTTTAGTGTCCCAAACTTTGAAACAATTTGTGTCAAGAAAGTACTGAGTATCGCCTAACTAATATTGAAAAAAAAAACAAAACTTTAATAAAAATGAAAAAAAACGTTGTTAAAAATCGCCCTCGCAACAGGCGCGTGGGAAGCTTGAGACAAACTTTTTTTTTGCCGAATGTAGGTTCAGTACACAATGACATGAGATGGCGATTTACCATGTATGCATCCCTTTGTGTGCTGGTTGTCCATGGAAGAAAAATGAAATGCTTCTTACTTTACACTTTGGAGCTGAAACAAAGAAAATCAGAACAACAAGTTAGAAAAAATGTGCAATGGTGTGATTAACACTAATAAAAAAGCAGAATTTTTTTTTTTGGTAATATTTAAATGGATCTAGGCAAATATTAAACATTTGGGCCCTTCTGTGGACTATAAGCCACTAAGAGATCAACGTTTCAATCTTAAAAAAAAACAGTGAGACGATAGCGTACTTGTATGTAACGTACAAGTACGTACATACGCACCAACTTATATAAAGAAATACACAAGAATTATATACAAAAATCCTCTCGGGATTAGTTGAGAGATGAAAGGTCCACATTTCAGACTAATGCCCAAACCACATTATGAACAAATTCTATATTTCAAAATTTTGATTTCAGGTGTCGAAATTAATTATTGAAAAAAATGTCACTGATGACGTCCTATCAATTTTCATAATTAATTAATATCTTTTATTTGAAAGAAAAAGATATCAAAAATTGCCAAATCAATTGTTGATAAGGTTTTAAAACTTTATGTAGTGAAGATTGCAGATTCAGAACTATGTACAAATAAAATGTCACGGGTGATGTGAAATGTTAAAACCTAATGTATTTCTTGAAAAAGTTGCATTGCATTGTGGGAAAAGTATGACATATGTACACGTACTTGTAAGTATACGTCTGTTACATTTCTTATGGACTTGAAAAAATGTCACAATGAAGCCATTCAAACTACATGGTTATGTGTTAACTCACTATGACACCAGCCACGTTGGCCTAGTGGTCGGCCGGACAGTCGGGAGGTTGCGGGTTCAAACCCCGGCGGTCATAACAAAGACTTTAAAAATGGTACTATGACTTCTTGTCAGGCGCTCAGTTTAAGATGGAGTAGGGAGGTGAACACACGGGACCTACAGAAGACCAGCCTCTGGTATCTCACAGGGAGTACCACTTAAGACGTGGTTGAAACCAGGGTTAGTCCTTATGAGTGGACCTTTTCCTTTAACATATTAAAAAAGTTTAAAAATGGTAGAATTTCATCATGGATGGGCATTCGGCCCATCCTTGAGGATTTGCTCATCCACCTTTAGAGTATATGTTGAAAGGAAAAAAGTCCACAATGTAGGATAACCCTGGTTTAAACCCAGTTCTTAAAGCAATATTGGCACATTTTTTGGAAGAGAGCCCCCAATTTCAAATTTGATATTTTTGCATATTTACGTTTGTAATTTGTCCAGGAAACTATACCTGCGAACGAGAATGCTAAAAAATGCGTATTTTAAATCACAAAATAAGCGATTTTAATAAGAATTGGGATCCCCAGATTGTACCTTAAGGGCAGAGCTGGAATGCTACGTTTATGTCCGTTCATGATGAATAGTGCCATCTCGAGAAAATAACCTCTAACTTAACTTGCCCGAACTCTTAAAACAAATAAGGATGAGCTAGACACGTATATGTCGCTATTTCCCGGCTATTTCACATTGGAAGGCCGTTTCCAGCAGCCGTTGATTATTATCGGGGTCCCCGATAATAATTATCTAGTACAAAATTCCTTCGTTTGGTGACACATAAACATTCTCGAGCTTAACCATTCACAGTATCGTTTACTACCATGTTACCAATGCAACCATTGGCAAAATCTCCAAATTTTTGAGAACTATTGGGGGCGCCCTTCAAAAAAATGGCTAATATTGTTTAGAAGTTAGACCCCTTTGAAATAGCAGCCTGATATCGGCGCTTTAATAGACATTTTAACCCTGAGCACTACCTGCCTTTCATACATACAGCATTTTTCTGATTGGCTCATTTTGCATCACTATTCATATCATAACCATTAAATTGCAAGCTTCCAAAAGTTAAGGGCTCGTACTCCTCTTCAGCCCTACCACCTTTCTTACCATGTTGCTGATTGGCTAAACCACTCACATATGTTGCACTTGACCATCCAGGGTAGTACTCATGGGGTTAATTCTATCCATAATCTATCATCAGGTGTTAAAAGAGTTAAAAGGGACTACAGAGAGAAAACTAAGACGGTTTTTATAGATATGGGTATTTGTACCAACAATCTACTTATAATAAGGATAGACAAAGTGTATTCTCCACAAAGACGGCGTAACCAAAATCGAGTGCCCAACTTATTATAATGAGCATAACGCACTTCATTATCATAGTTTTTGGGCACACCCATATTTTGTTTATGTATCATCATATTGTAAAATCCTTATTCATATTTGTGTGACAACCACATGCGGTATTTTAGGTTTGTCACACTTTTGCAGTGAAAACAAACAATCCAGACTGATTGTTACAATGCTCTCAACTTGGAACTCAAATATCTCTTTTTCCTTCTAGCAAAATTACAGGGATCATCTGGAGACTTTTTTGTCCTTAGGATGCATGAATCCTTTTTAGAGCATGTTTTTCCATCGATTGGTTTTCGCGTAATTATTGCAGAAAAATCACGGCTGATCAGACAATGGAACACTGTGTAAAAAGCAACCCTGATAACATAATGCGTGACGCAAAGATTTGTCGGTGCGTATGCGCTTTAATGCATACAGCACAACCGCGGCGGCTGGTTGTGCAACAACAAGATGGCGCGCGAGGTGTGAGAGAAACTCGGTTACTTGCGGGCTTATTCAATAACACGAGCGATTCCCCTCTTGGTTTTATAATTCTAGTCTATGGTCTACTAAACCAGAAAGTCTGAGCATCAGAGGATATCGTGTTGTGAGAAATAAAAATTTTTTGGTATGGTAGTCATCATGTAAACCACGCACTGCGACATTGATCTATTCGTCCTAGTTATTTTTTATTTCTTCACCACCGATATCCCTGTGATGCTCAGTCTTTTCTGGTTTGGTCCGAAACACCCATATCTACTTTGACCTGCTTAAATGTTCTTCTAAGAGTCCCTCTTTAATATTAATTTACTTCCTTTGTGTCATGTAGGTGCATGTTGGTTTTGGGTACATTGGCCGCCATTCACAGCATCACATGTGCTGTTAAACACAAACAAACTACAATAACTCAAACTTTGCTTTAATTTATAAGCTCACCAGATGTTGTGAGATCTCTAATTTACATACATGTGACTTACGAATGATTCAACTAGTGCAATTTTTTGTGCTCAAAAATCCTGGAGACCCCCTATTTGCCACATTAAAATTCGGTGGCGCCATGCCTAGGAACGGTCCCCCGCTGTCATCGTATTGCCCCATCCGTGCCGTCACTGGCGACAAGAATCCTTTGCTCATTTTGTCCTTCCTCCCCAAGGCTCCACTGAGGGAAGGGCCTGGATAGGGTTCCTAGTTTTGGAATCATTCGTAGTATACATTTATGTAAATAGAATAATCTCAATATTCTGGTGAGTATATTCTATTTTCATCCATTTTATATATTCATTACGAAATGATCCAACTAGTGCATGACTGCCACCTGGGTCACTAGTGGGAGGAGTGAACCGGTAGGGTCCTCAGTTGTTGCAGTGTTTTTTCTCTCGCCCATGTGAAGTCTTAATGGAAGCCAATAATTTTGCCCCATGTACAGCCATGCATTAATATGATAGCATATCAATAACAGCACATCTTTCCAAGCCACATAGCCGCCATGTAAAAACCGGCAATCCTCACCTTCTGAGCATGTTGATAAGGATGCATGGCTTCCCTCCTCTTACTCTGACTGCTTTGCTGACTCAGATGATTTTGGCGCACGATTTGGTTACTTGTTCGACGATCTTTCATATAAACATTCGAACGTTTTAGGCGTCCTCCATCCTGGTGCTTCCATAATACAGAATGTTTCACTCCTAAGTGAAAACCCCGATGTTGCCTGACGTCTAATTTCATGAGAATGCGGGTTAAGGGCGATGTTACTGTTCAGTGACAGGCTTTCACTTTCACAATATATTCAAAGCATCAGAGATGAGTGAAGTGACCCCAGCGTGATAATTGTTTTCTTTGTCGGCAGGGTTTTGTAGGTTTAAGTTGTAGTGATAAAGTTGGTCAGAAATTGAAGAATCCATAATTTCCTTAAGAACGGCAGTGCGGTGGTAATATAATGTCGGAGAGCTCTAACTGGACACCAGCGTTTATCTTCAAGATCACCAGTAACTCTGGGAACTCGGAAGAACTAAAGGCTGAGGTGCATAATTGAGTGTCTGTGTTTTTTTGGCCATGAAACTAGACGAGGAATTAGAGTGACATTGTGAGAGTCTGAGAACTCTCATATACTTCTTGTCGGTAGATAATGCATGGATTTCTGACATCGTCTGGTAGATGCATCCATAAGGGGAATTCTGCCTTTCTTAGTCCAATCGAGACAGGGTGCTTTGTCCAACGGTCCTAACGGCCGCCGGTGCCCGTACTGAAGGACAATGGGGAAGATCCACGAAGGAGTGAGCCTTTCCTACGGTAGGAACTTTTATTAAGCCTCCCTTTAATTGAGATAGAGAGACCCTTACCCTTCCTATCATCATGTCCGTTTATCATGATTTAGAGATGGCAGACTGGTAGTTTCTAATAGTTGAGTATTGAAGGTTTTTCTTGAAAAGAAGGTCAGGAGTTGCCACGTTTCCTACAGAGGCAGTATGTGTATCAACCTTGTATTTCTTGCACCACCGTTGAAGCGTCAAAGTCCTCTTTGTAGATACTGAGGATTAGCTTCCTTCTGCTCCTGCCGCCCTGAGGCCTTCTTCTGAAAGCCTTTCGTTTGAAGGCGAGCTTGAGAGAGATGCCACACAGACAAGTGTAGAGATTTATCCTTTGGAGCGACACTCTTTTTGTTTCCTTCCGTCCACCAACAGATTTGCCTTAACGAGGAAGCAGTCTTGGATGATCTTCCAGCCTTGGGCCTGGACCAGCCGTATAAACCAAACCTTACGTGGCCAAATGGGGCTACAAGCAGCATCATTGCATGACCTTGATTGCTGAAACTTTGTCAGTACCTTCGCCAGCATTGATATCGGTGGAAAGGCGATGCAATCAGGGTTCTCCTCTCCCAACTATTGAAAAGCAGCCTCCACCCAGGCTTTCCCTCCGTCTGCTCCGCACGTGCAGTATGTTAGGAGTTTGGTGATTCTTGTTGTTCGCAAACAGATCTACCATGAGGCCATGTAAAGTCTTTGAAAAATCATCTTGATTACGGCCTTGAGATGCCCACTCACAGTTGATTCCGAATAATAGCTATCAGTTTTGGCTGATTTTCCTCTGGAAGGCTGCTGCGATCCAGTTGATCACTCCCGGTAGATGTCCGCCGTTGAGGGTCAATTGAATATACGGGCACGAAGTTGAGGAGGCGGATGGTTGCGATGCACATGAGGATACTCTTTTGTTCCTCCTTTGGTTTATGTAGGCAAACTCCAGTGGAATTGTCTGAACTGATTTTCACTGACTTCACAAGAATCATCCGTTTTTAATCGCGTTAAGAGCGCATGGCAGACTGCTAGCACTCTCGTACATTTATTAGGCTCTTCCTTATCATCTTCGACCATACTCCCTTTGTTCTGTGGGAGCTCATGTATCTCCAACCTGTCCCTTTGAAGTCATACCTTCCGTAATAATAACTTGATTGAAGGTATCTCGGGAACCTCTTTCCCCACCATAAATATGATTCTTTTAGTTGCTAACCATCGTAGGTGGCTTCCAAATCTTTGGCTTTAACGAACTAGCCGGTGTAGATCGTGACGGTAGTCACTGTAAAACTCCACGTAGGTGTAGCTGGAGTAGTCTCATCCTCAAATCCTCACCTGCAGACGGGTAGAAGGTCTACCAAGCTTGCCAACAATCCTAAGCAGCAGCGGAGCCCAGATGAGCCAGAGTAAATCCTCTTCAAAATGAGCAAGGATGCACCTCAATTTTGTGATCCTCTCTTCTGTAGGAAAAGCTTTGGTTTTCTTCAAGTCGAGAATTGCTCCTAAAACTCTGGCTTCTGACTTGGGATGAGATTGATTTCTTTAAGGTTTCAGAAACCCCCTCTTTCAACCGTCTTCATACCAATGTTTAACTGACTTCAACTGATTTGCTTGAGCTACAAACCAATCAATCGTCGAGATAGATATATTTGGAGATACCACCCTCTTCTCAGATGTTCTGCCACTGTCTTCACTAATTCTTGTAAAGGTTAAGGGGAGCAGTTGAAAGTCACGAAGGCGAACTTGAAATGGTTAATACGGGTTGTCGAATCTTGAAGGAAGCTCATCTTGATGAGGAGGAAAACTGGAACATGAATGTAGGCGTCTTTTAAAATCAATCCAATGTCGCGCCGACCGCCCTTCTTTCAACTCTTTGATGCCATCTGAGAGGGTTTCCATCCTGAAAATGCCCGGACGAATATAAAATCCCTGTTCAAGGCGTAGACTTATGATTGGTCTGGAGTTTCCCTGTTTTCTCGGAGGCCGGAAGAAAATCGAATAGAATCCTTCCATAGTCCCCTTTATTAAAAAATTGGAAAATTGCATTCTTTCTTACCAAAATCATTGCCTTTAATGTCTCTTTTTGGCATAGGCGTAGTGCAAATTCTGACTTTCATCGGTGGGACGAGCGGTAAACTCCAAATAGGTAAACCCTCTGAAATTGTCTGAAGAACCCATTGATCCGAGGTTAACGACCGCCACGCCGGGAGGAAATACTTTAGACCCGCCCCACCCCCCCACTGCGGCGTCAATAGGTTGGTAGGAGTCACTACGTACCTTCTTCCCCTACTTACTCGCCCAAGCCATCTCGCCACGTTTGCGCCTCTACTCTGGAGTAGGAGAATAATTCTGTACTGTCTAGAGGCCTCTTAGTTGGATTTGCCTGTCATTAAGTCGTAGCCCGACTTCCAAAGGATCCTTGTTCCTCTGGTTGGGCAGAGTATAGCTGGAAGCTGAATTCCTTCCTGCGGTAGCCATAATCAATAGTCTGTATCTATAAGTCCTATATCTGGAAGAAACCTCTTAGTCTTATTACCATTAGACTTTTTGGCAGCTTGATCTGCATCTTTAACTCGTTTTCACTCTTGAGAGGCAAGCTAGACCCTGCCCATCCCCAAAAGATCTTTTCCTTCCTCTAGGAGCCTTATGAGAACTTCTTTGGCTGTAAAATTCCAAAGCGTCAACAGCATTCTGTCGTCTCAGAGCCACTAGTTGGTAAGCAATCTTGGTAAAAAGCTCGCAGAAACGTGATGAAGATCTCTCATAGTCTAAAAGGCATCTCTCAATACATATTAGACATCTTCAACATTAGACTTCAACACTCATTCATAAGGTGGCTAGAGACAACAAGGCTATATTTCGAAGTTCTCATAACCAGCACGGGGCAATCTGTTTGTTCCAAGTGACAGAGATCAGCATCCTTGCCCCTCATCCAAGAGTCAACTCTATGGACAGGTTCCTTATGTTTCTTAGAAGAACCGCCTTCAACACCGGCTGGTGGACATGGCTTGGCTTGCATAAATCTTCCCCCTTCATCAGATTTCCTTTCCAGCATGGTCTGGGGGACCAAGGAAACTGAGAAAGAACTCTTTTATCCGTTGCTCACATGTAGGGAAGCTAAGGAATCATCTGAGAAGGTGAGTCTTCTTCTGATAATCAGTCCATATAGACTTCTGAACCTTATCATAGTCTGTCTTAATCACAGGCTGTAACAGAATGATAGGTTTCAACACCTGCTTCTTACAATGCTTGTGGCAGCTAACAAAGGTCCGACGGCGACTTTAGTAACTTCTTGAGAATAGCAGATCACATTTCAAACCCGATGAACCAAAAGCGCCGCCAGAAGGGTGCAGCAATATTGGGAGATAGGTACTGTAGGTCTTCAAAGTCTTCCGTCATGAAAGAGTTCCACAAGCTATCACCAGTGCGCTCTTGACTGGAAGTGTCTTGACTAGAATGTTGCAATGAGTAAGTACAAATCAGCCGTAATTAGGTTGAGTAGCCTCGTGACCTCAACTTGGACTGAATTACTAGAAGGAGCTGGCATCGAGTTCGTTCATTGTTACGTTGTAACACGTGTAACAGTCCGAGAGGATAAAAACCCTACATATACTCAGTCTACAACTCAGGATTCAGTACACCATGGTGTGAAGCAGTCTTTCTCTTTTCAAACCGTTTATGGATCTTAACTCTAGACTTGGAGTAATCAACATCATCTTAACGTCTTGATATAGAGTACTGACTGATCATCCAACTTGATCTTTTATAACCCCTCGGAGAATCGCAAAAGAGGCCATTCTCGTTACTAGAGGAACGTTTCCTGGTCTAAAGTTTCGATCGCTGAGGAGAAGCCAACCGCTTCCTTCTCTACTAATTCACGATCTGGGTCTTATGGCTTTATAAATAATCTCCAATATGTCTAGATCCAGAAGAATCCTTTCCGATCATAAACTTGGGATCCTTGGGCGTGAAGACTCCCCGAGGTGAGCCTCTAGATCTTCGATAATCTGGCTAGGATAATCCTTGATGTCTCCTCTTACTACTTTATGATACTTTCTAATGTGGAAGAGGAGAAAGTATCTTAACTTTAGAGCTCGCTGTCCCTGGTCCGGAGATGTCGCTGGCGATGACCTGGAATGTCCTTTGAAGAAGACTTCTAATGTTCAAGCATGTTCTAAATCACACTTCTCTCAGTAGATCGCCGTCTACAGTGACTATCACTGGAAGACTTTTGCGTAGGCGGACTGCGACCCCTGGAAGGCGAGCGACGTCTAGAGATACGTAGATCGATCTTTATCCTTTCTAGTACCAGATGAGTGTACGGAGGGAGAAGAACTCTTTCTGGCTACACACGAACCGAACGGCTAGTCGATTGACTTGATGGGTAAGTATAAAACGGAGAATACGCCACTGAAGAAGATAGTGACGACCCGCGGTTGACCCGATGGAGAAATGGTTGAATAATCTCTATCCGGAAGAACCATGATGGCGACCCGACGTTGAAGGTCTGCCCGGAGGAACGGTTGAAGTATTCACACCCGGAGAACCAAGGAGACGGCCCGAAGATTGAGTAGATGAGGCCGGCCGGACTCGGAAACACTGTAGTCTTAGCAAGTAAGTGGAGAAAGTACTTTCCCTTTAACGTTATACACCTCTGCATCAACAACCTCTAACTTTCACTTTCTTCGGAGCCAGGAGGGGAAAATCTGGTCCCTCATCGAAAGAAGACCTATCTACTCCGCCATCACCATACATTCTCTCAGGTTCCTCTTAAAATTAACCTCATGACCCGTCGGATACTATCCCGGTAACATTCGGCGGGCCCTGCATCAACGATTGAGTCTAACCACGGACTGATCAACGGCCGACAAGAGGTGTAGAGATGACCATAGAATTATCAGCACCTCATTTAATTAACTTCTATATCATCACAACACTACACCCAGCGCCACCAGAAAGCCGCCACGACCTTACGAAGTACCACCGGTAACCGTTATTTCATACCTTGTCATCAGCAATAGGTCTTAACACTGGCCGTCTGAGCTTCAATTCATTAACCGCTGCCACGGGAGGTTCGCCCTCGTTTTCTTATCAACTGCAACACCAACACGGACGCCGTTGACTGAGGGTTTGTTTGTTTTTCCAACCAACGGATTAAGTGCCAAGACTGACTGTCAAGTATTGTGAAATATCACATGACTGAGGCAGAATTTCTTTCTGTTGAAGATACTGAGACACCCGTTGGATAACTTTTTTGGGCGTGTGAGAACCTCATAGGCCAACACGGCTGGTTTCTTTTCAACTTGTATTGAGGCGGCACCGCACTCGGAATTTACATCATCAATGGCCCTTTCTCTTCACCTAACTGCTGGGTGGCTGGACGAGCCTTTGCCCTATAAACTGTTTTGTAGCCTCTGCAACCACGTAGTTAAAAACGCCTCTGAACTCGAATCAAGGTAGAACTTGACCTTGCTCTTGAGTTGTCTGGCTGAGTGAACGAGGTAGAAGCTTCAATCAAACGGTGGATGACCCGGAGGGGATGCCTGAACGGAGATGCACTGTTCCTTAGCCTTGCCTTTTGTCTCTCTACTTTCTTTTCCATATACGGCCCATTCACAAAGAACTTCTGGATCTCCAATTCTGACCACCCTTGTGTATTATTACAAGGTCTCTCTCTTGAACAATTTCCTCTGCACTTCACACACAGTTCATGCGAGGTCCTTGTGCCTCGTTCTTGAGGAACTACTCCTTACATCCAAAACTCTTCGTAGAGTGTTCTGTGGAACTTGGAGGATTCCCCCCCCCCCCCCCCCTCATTCTGGCAACATCAAAGGAAAGACACATACTTGTAAACGGTGTTAGGTTCGATAAGGTAACCCGCGCCGAGAATCAGGGGTTCCAAAGGGGTAGAACAGAATAAGGCCAGGAAGACAAGACGGGCGACAGAAAACACAGGGCACCCCCCAAAAAATTTTTGAGAAAAATTTTTGGAATTCATCGTCGGCACGAGCTGGTAGTAAGCTGTGAGAACACATAACATGGTTGCATCGCGAGGCTATCAACAAGGGCGAAGACAATAACCTGAATGCAAGGGCACACAAGACAGGGACATGTCCCCACCATGCCCTGGCGGTCTAAGTGTGGACTTACATAGGGGGGAGCTAAACCTGCAAGGAATACGCCCACTTTAATACCCGCAGTACGAGCACGCGAAACAAATGCCTGATGCCGCGGGGCAACCATGTGAGGGGATAAGACATAATCTATATCTGATACTTATGTTAACATGTTCCGACTTCTGCTCCGAGAAATCTTCCGAGTTCCGATCTAGAGAAATCTTCCCAAACTGCAACAGCACATCATCATCCACCAACTCCGATGACCCGTAGAAGAAGTAGATTTTAATTCATTCTTATATCAAAACCAATCGAAATCGCCAAAAAATCGGCGATAATGGGGACAATATTATGTGTAAATATCCCATAAAATTTTCACATGGTGCCACAACTGAGAACACCAAAAAAGAGCAAAGGATTCTGGTGCCAGTGACATCCAAGGATGGGCGGACCGATGCTGCATGGACCGCTAACTAGGCAATGGGCGCCACCGAAATTTTTAATATGGGCAATAGGCGGTTTCTCCAGGCTTTTTTGAGCACAAAACTGCCCTATTTGGATAATTTGCAATGATAAAATGGATAAATAGAAGAGGTTAAGGGCTTTTTTAGGTTTTGAGTGGCATTGGCAAAAAAATCAATGCACGCACTCAGTTTGACAACGACTAATTGCACAAGCCTGCAGGAACGTGTGCCATTAAGGTCCGTATGCAAAGTTAGACCGAGTCTAAAGTTGAGACCCACTTGTCTAAGTGTAAATTTAGTCCCCAACATCAAAGAAATTTTTTCCTTTGATATTGACCATGGTTTTTTTTTCATTTTTTTGAAATTTGCATTTTAATCTTTTGAATTTGATATTTTTTTATAACGAAAAACTGAATACTTGTCAATTTTGGACAAACTAATTTTTTATTAGACCACAGCTCACTCAACTTTAAACCTGGTCTAAACTTTTTTAGTCAGCCAAACCTAAGAGTCTGTCAAACTGAGGCAAGTGCATTCAGATATTACCAATGCCTGAGAAACTAAAAATATGCAGACATTAGACGAATTCTTAATGCTTATTGCAGCAGACTTTTTTTTAAAAACCTGATTAACTCTTGAAAAATCCATGCGTATGTCTAACGAAAAGATGGGCACCCCCCACCGATAACATGAACCAATACAATTCGCACATAAACATTCTATGCACTGCGCATACGCGCCCATGAACATGCCGCACTTTGCAATGACAAGTATCATGCGTGATTTTTGTCCATTCATACTTCTATGATAATAATTATATGAATCTTCTCAGTCAACTTGTTATAAACACAATGATTTCACACTGAATATCTTCTTTTCCTTGTGCATAACTGATTCAAATCCACCATGCTGTCTCTACTTTTCTACCCTAAACTGAAGAAAAATAATTTTTTATGTATGGTTTTGCCAACTCTTGCAAAGTCAACCTTTACAATTATATACCATGCATTAATCTCTTTGTATGTGTTGCACAGAATACAACCTATATTGTTGTTGACTCTACAAATGGAGCCTATGAACATGAGTTTTGACTTGGTTTTAGCTTTGAATGAATTATTGAAACGTAGAGTTTTGCCTACATATGATTTATTTATTTATTATGCATTTAATGATTATCTATGACTTATTATTGGATTAAAGCAATAATAGCACATTTTTTGAAGAGAGAACCCCCTAGTTTTTTTTTTTTTTTTTTCTTTCCAAAGTTTTGTGAGATTTTTACTGTTGCATTTGTAATTGGCTAGTAAACTATACCTGTGAATGGTTAAGCTCGAATGTCTCTGTGTCGCAAACGAAGGAATTTTGTAATTAGAATCTTAATTCGGAGATCTCCAATAATAATTCCACCAGCCACTGCCTGGAACGCCTTCCAAATATATAAAAATAGTGGAAATAGTGCTATGTACGTGTCTACGCTCCCACAAAAAATCCATTAGTTTTTAATTTATGGGTTCAAGGCAAGTCCAGTTAGAGGTAATTTTTCTTGATGTGGCACAGTCCTGGCCAATTTCATCACTGGCGGACATAAACTTGGCATTTCCAGCTCTTCCGTAAGTACAAAAACTGGGATCCCAATTCTAATTTACAAAATCGCTATTTTATGATAAATACCATTTTTGAGCATTCTCGTCGCTCGGTGATTTTTCCCTTGACAATTACCAACATAGGCAAAAATATCAAATTTTGAAATTGTGGGCACACTTCAAAATGTGCTGTATATTCGCTTAAACTAGTAACCTTATATTACATAAGTGGCACAACTGGACCTATTTAGATTTTGATGACCTTTGTGTAACTATTCGACAAATTAACTGATTATAGATGTTTTTTTATTTTGGAAGTTAGTTTTCTTCTGCCATAGCTATGTAAATGGTAATTTTACAAAATGAAAATCTTTGGGTAAAAATCTAGAAATGGCATCACACCCCTAACCCTCTGCCATACAATCCTACACCAACCTAACTGGGAGTGAAGCTGAACCGGAGCAATGCAGAGACTGCGCTCCTCGCCGCCTTTCCCCTGCCGACAACGCTGCTAAACTCTCCGTTCCCCTTTCAAATTCTGTAAGACATGGAATACTATACTGCCTGGATAGATACTCAGATCAACTCTCTATTTATACACCTAAACAGACTAACCACACCTCCTTGCAGCAATTCCCATGCAAGGAATTACCTTACACCACGGATTCGCACACGGGAGTCGGTCGCTTCATAGCAATATGCACCGATAGGGGCTACGGCCATCGCCAGCCTGTCAATGTGGTTTAATTCTCCATCACAGACTTGCGGATCACTTCTCAAATAGTGCCCTAACTTTCGTCAACCGGTGGATATAGACTTTCCAAACCCCAACCAATCAACAGTGATTGGCTCCAACACTTAAACATATCTAAGCTGCTACCACCCTCATACTCGAAGAAGAAGAAGGTTTTACCTACATATTTTCAACAGTCAGTGACATGCGTCCTCTCCTTGTTTTGTATTCCTCTCATTGAAGTAGCATTTGCCATCAGTGGAACCCCTCTGTAAGATTAATGTATCAAAGTACACCGGAAGGAAATCAATCAATCTCTCTGTTCCACATGATATTCTACTTCTAATAGCAATTGGTGCAATGCATGGAAGTGGTCAGAAAATGATCCCTGATTATGACCATTAGGGAAGGTCATTCTTTGCAGCAGGTGGTAATGGAGGATTTTGTAGGGGACAAAAAAAAAATTTAAGTGTGATAAAGGGGTGGGGTGTTGGTGGGGGGGGGGGGCATGACACATTTCAAGCGATAGGGGAGATTAACTTTTATGGCGAGATGTCATAAAATCAGGTAGAATGCAAATTATTTTAATGTAAACAAAGTGGAATGTGGAGATTTTTTGTTTTTGCCATCTTAGATATGGCCCGGCATCCATCACGATAATATATTGGATGCCCAAGCATTATGACACCACCTAAAATGGCCAACAAAAAAAACTTATCTTATCTTCTATTCCTCATTCTTATTATTATTGTTTATTATTTTTTTTATTTTTTATCGTAAATAATTTTTCAAATATTGTTACAACATGCATTTTTATTCCTTTTAAATATTCACCCTCTAAAAAACAGTGTTTTAATCCAAGACCAATCACTGTGTGTTGATCGCCACGCTGCGTAAATTTGCATACAAACGCGAAATGTATGACGCAGTATAAACACGCCACTTACGGTGTCAAATGTTTGACTACACCGCGTAATTACTGCATGCATTATCTATCTAATACCCAGTAATAGATGGGCGGAGCTTTGATCTAAACCATCAAATTTCCTTGTTAACGGATAAAACTGTCCACTGACACTGAATAAGAATACTTAACCACTTACTTGCCATGTTTGAATGTCTTGGGAATAGGGTATTCCTTGGACTCAGTGGAACTGAAGGAAAAAATCGAAAACATTCCATTTGTCATACATCCAACATGGCAATGATCAAGTAAAATAGGTTTGCAAAGCAATTCCTTACAATGCACTTGGGCCTCATCTGCTGAATAAATATTAAAGTCACTTTGGGTAGTTTGTCCTGATTTGCTGTTATCTGGAAAAGACTAGATACATCTGGCAACAACTGTATACGTTTGGGGCATGCAGCAGACAATAATAGTAGTAGTAGTAGTAAATCCAAAGTTATAAATCCGGATTTTGTCCCCGTAAATGGGGGTGGCCTGAATTCACCTCACACTGGCATGCAACCCCCTTACTCCCTCCTTCCACTTCACCCGATTCAATGCCATCCTCCATCCTCAACCCCACCCGCCTACTCTCCTTCCTCCACTTGCTTCTTCAGGTCCTGCCTTTGGATGTCTTCTCCTCCTCAACCTCCCACCTCAAAAAGCCTTCTTAAAATATGCTTGTCATCCTCCTCAGCACCTGCCCCACCACCAACGACATATTCGCCTTCACCAAAATATTGTAAATGACCTCATAAAAATGCCAATTAATACAAAGGGTATGAGTAAATTACTAATACAGCAGATGCCCCCTACATTACTGCCTGTCTCAAAAGCTGGAATCCTGAACTTTCCTTTTTATTATCAAATATCTAATAACATTGCTAATTAGCATAATATTCTAAATTCTATTACCTCTGCTGCCCCGTTATTGAAAATGAGCATTCTGATTGTCATTTTTACTGCCCAGTAATTCTGTGGCAATACTGGGTCCCAAATACATTTGCTTATTAGATGTTTTAGGTATAGAATAGAAATAAAGGGTTGGCAGTATCCGCTAGAACTCATATGATCCTCGGCCGGAAAAAACTTAAAAATAATTGGCCCTCGGCGCCTCGCCCATTTTTAGTTTCCGACCTCGGACACATTATTCGCCCATAACCATCGGCATCACCTTTATTTCTTAAGTAAAGTAACCGTTACAATTTTCCTAAGAAAGACAAATGTTGTAGAAGATTTGTTAAATTCACAACGTATTGCATGTAACAAAATGGAAGTTTATACATGATTTGTAAAATATTGTCAACAAAATTAAGGCTGACTCAGAGATTAAAAATATAATATTTTGTGTAAAATTACAACGACAACTAGAAATAAAAAGAAGTAACTAAAATGCTTAATTCCAAAGTTAGAGATGAATCGGATGTTTCGTTTTCATGCAGTATACCTGTCTGCATACAGTATAAAGGTGCCATAGGATACCGTGTATAACAAAATCAGAAATATAAAAAAAATAAAAAATTGTTATTTTCTATAATGAAGACTGCGATTTGAGCTTAGTTTATTTCACACATGATCATTATATGGACAAGCATTATGTGATACAAAAAACACATTTGTTTGAAAATTGAGTGCGCCTCATCGGGAATCTCTGAGTCAGCCTTTTAAGACACTTAGACCTAAAGATTAAACTGAAATACAGCACATAGAGGCTTTCCTTAAAATCTGCTGTTGTTAGAGGAAAAACACAATGCAAACTTACTGCCACCGTTGGGGTCATTACGCTGATGGCAAGTCCCATGCGCCATCACCACCACAAAGGTGCTGACAAATTAAGTAACAAAAATTTATAGCTAGTCTACAGAGTTTCATTGCGGATGTGTACTTGTGTTAACAAATTATTGGAGAGATGATACAAAAGAATACAACTAACAGTAAAATTGGAGATTGTCATGTGTCACACAACATGGCTCAAATTGACACATCCCCATTATACTAATTACAGTAATGCACCAAGCAGTCTGGCCCATGGAGTGGACTCAAGAACTTTTAGGTATGTATGTGCCACTAGATTTTTTCACAACATGTGAGGCTGCAGAACTATTTTGTGAAATAAAATTCTGGGTCTCTGGAACTGAATTTGGGTTAGTTTTGCTTGTCAGACACAAGTTTGGAGCTTGCTTTCCATGAAATTGAGTATTTGAAGTGAATTTTGGACAAGAACATATTCTTACATAAAAAGTGGGGTCTCTGCACTAATATGCTTGAAATTGGAATCTGGGGACTGAAAATTGGCCTGAAAATGATGGTCTCATGGGCGGCAAGATCCCCAACCTCTTTCAATGTGAGTGGCCCCACCCTTACAGTATGCCTTTTTTTGGAGTTTCATAGAAACTTTGTAATGAATTCTGTGTCTAACAGACAAAAATTAGGAATAAATCAACCACCATCCTTATAATAGTTGTGAGAAGGTTCCCCCTCAATATTAGAGACCAGCCTGTAGATCCCGTGCCAAATCTGGAGACAAAGATTTTTGAAGCGTCTTGGGGTCCCTGATCGATGTTGACGGTTTTTTGACTTGGCTTGCCGCTTCAATGTTCATGCATTTTGGGAGGGGCAACAAAGTTAACACGGGGTACAAATTGAGATCTTCGCAATTGAATTCATATGCATGCGCAAATTACACTCGCCTTATCTACGAAATCTAAAAATGTATCGTTTTTATGGTAACCGACTTGAATATCCGCCATTTTGCATTTCAATGTCAAGACTAACATTTGAACTATTAAAGTTGCAAAATTGAATTTGTCAGCACAAAAAAAAAAACATATTTTATTAACACTTACATCGTTAAATCGTTATATTCACAATTTGACCTTTGATAAAGTGCATTGACCTTTGGACATTTTCGGCCATAGCGTCCTCAGTTGAAGTCGGACTATAACAACTATACATTTTTAGATTCGTATGATAGGCGAGTATTTGACATGCATATGAATTCAATTGTGACGTTCTCAATTTTTACTCCTGTGTTGACTTTGTTTGCCCCTTCCCCAAAATGCCAGAACATTGAAGCGGCAAGCCCAAGTCAAAAACCTTCAACATCGATCAGGGACCCCGACGCCTTCAAATCTTTGTCTCCAAGTTTTGGGGTCCACAGGATCTACAGGCTGGTCTTCTCTATCAGCAACATTGTGTCAATACCAGATGTCAGGTGGGCATAAAGCGGCACTTAAAAATCAAGAGAAGATTTTCGTAGCTTCCCATACTGCATTGCTTCCAATGGAGTTTTTGTACAGGTATCTGATGTGAATCGTTAAGTGATGAAACATGGCTAAATTGAAGTACTGATCACAACTTGCATTTTAAGAGTGTTTCATCTCTAACGATTCACATGACTACCTTGTACAAAAACTTCCAATGGAAGCAATGCATTGTGGGTAACTACTGATATCTTCTCTTCGTAAATCTGCAACAAGACATGGTTCACATTGCCGCTTAAACTTCTAAGTAAATTGCGGTATGGCAAGTTCTTGAACTCCGTTTAAATAATACACAACTTATTCTTCTCCTAGAAACTGAAGTACATACACATATGGGTTTCACATCATAGACTGATAAACAGGGTTCTTTTGCCAAGTGCACATGGAATACTAACTAGGGCAAGACCAGTGTTGAGTTCCTTTGGAGGATCCTGTGCAAATTGTCTTTTGGCCATTAATTCTTTTAAATAATCATTCATTTCCAGCCCCTTGAGACATATTTTCCATCATGACAAAGCTTGTTTAGAATGGTTTTTAGTGATGCACTATTGTGTACCTAATCGGTCAAGCAATTGAATACATCTCTCAAGAAAAGAACGAGCCATATCGTTGTCAGTACTACTCTCTTGAATGAAATGTCTAGCCACACAATGCTTTGTCTTGTAATAGAAAACATAATTCCTGCAAAGGGACCAAAAGGTTTAGAGTGATTCCAAATTCTCCTGGGTCTATTCTCTACATAACCCATGCTTATATCTTCTACGTTATCAGTTAGGTACAAGTGTTTATAAATTCGAATTTATAAATTCGACTCTTGGCCCCATGGGCGCAGCATTGCAAGACCTCCCATGAGAAACACCCGGATGAATACATCCTACGCACACTAAGAATGGACTTTGCACAAATTCCATGAATTTTCATATAAAAATGTGATGCAAAAAGACGATATCGCTGACAAGCCCATCCTTTGATATAATGTGAAGAACTAAATTTCAAAAATATTTTATGTCAGAGTAGAAAAAGTTATCGAGAAGTATGCTTATAATATATCCACAAACTTGGTTAAAAATGCCAAACTTTAATTTGCTACAAAATTGATCACATTGACCAGCTTCTCATTGAAATGTACATGGTACACATACTGTGCTAAATGTCACCTTCCAGACTTCCTGCCTACAATCGTCTAATGGCGGCGCCCAGGGGTCTTTTAGCGAATTTATAATTTGAATTTATATAATATTTGGTAAACATACTGTAGTAGATCTGTTTCTCTAGAGTTGCAAGGTGCTTTAAATAAGTTGGTACCCTCAAGCATGAAAGAGCTAAGAGTAAGCTTATAGAGTTCCAAGTTGAGTTTTGTGCAAATGGACCCCTGACAACTACATGTAACTTAAAGTATTGGCGACTCAACTGCAATGCAATTTCGCAGAACGCGTTCACTTGTAACAGATTTTGGCATCTGCAAAACATGTTTTATGTGTTCTTAAGTGTGCTTCCCATCTACAGAACACATCCAGAACACCTAAACACGTTTCTGCAGGTGATTTCAACACTGTTTTTACAATGTACATCTTCTGCAAGTGTACTGTACGTGTTCTCCGAACACCTTTTGAATCACATGCAATAACACTCCCTATTGTCCTGTGTTCATAAAAAATTTGGCAGTGTGTGGTTAAAATCGGACCATTCTATCAAGCATAACCCCCAAAATCAAAGACTTAACCACTCAACACAGTTTGTTTCTTTTCCTTGTTTCATCTGCATCATACTCCGTTGGTTGATGTACATGTTTTTTGTGATGACTGATACCAAATACATTCAAAATTAATAAGCTGTTTTGCTGCTTGGCTTTAACAAGTATGAACATCTGCAATGGCCTGATCTAACCAACTAAGACTATTACAGAATTCTGAAACTGAGTTTAACTATCATTATATTTCAGACACTCATATCAGGCTATCAAATGGGGAAATTGCAAGACATGGACCTTATGACCCTGTCAGTGATTTGCCAAGTCCAAAAATAAAAATATATCAAAAAATTAGATTTTTTCATGTCTGTAACAAGTATAGCTTAATCTAATATACCTGCAAGCAATAAGGCTGAAAGCACCTAATAAACCAAATCAGATATTTTAGTATTACTGTCCTCTACACGACACTTCCTGCAGCACGTAATTGGAGATTCATATTTTTGAAACTGCTGTTTCCTTCCTTTTTTTGTCATTTATCATTTAAAAAAAGAATATTATGCCAATTCTACAGACCTATCCCTTCACTTTTAAACTACTCCAGCAAATTTAGAGTATTTTGACCTTTTTGGTGGATTACTGATAGTGCCTTTAAATAACTTATTATCCTTTCAATTTTTTGAATATTTTCATTTTAACCTATATCTCAGTTTCACCATTGCGATCAGACAAGTCGCAAATTATTTGAGTGCAAAAGGGTCGTAAGCAACAATAGCTGCCAGGTGATACATCTGTTTGTTGGCATGGATTAGGATAACTCTCACTTCATCTTTCCTCAAGTCAGTGGCTCTTGAATGGTAGATAACTTTTTTGCAGCAAACATGACTACATTCGATCATTATTTTTAAACCAGGATTGTGTTTTCAACTATGCACACAACCATGTAAACAACATAGTTTTAGAGTAATAATAGCTGCCTTATGTATATACGCAACCTGGAACGGTGACTTGTTGTTCAAGGGACTATCTTGAGCTCCTGATGTAAGATTTTGAATATCGCACATATTGAACTCCCATGACAAAAGGAGCTATTATGGAATAACTAACCTGTTTGCACTCACAACTATATAGCAGGGTAAAGACTAATAGAATCACTGTCTTTTACTGGATATTTTGATACACTATTTTCAAACAACTTTGCAAAAGTTCACAATTGGCGGGCAGTTTTAAAATTTTTTGTTCATACTTGCTGTTTTGTATACACTTTCATTTGTTTATTTACTTTTAAAACTAATTTCCTGTGCTACTTGAAATAATGGATATTTGCAGTAAATTTATAGTGTTTGGCTGTATTTTTCTCCTTTATATTAAAAAACTATAAATAAGTTAATTAATAACAAACAAAAATGGTAAACACTGTGTACATAAGAGAAAATAGTCAAATGTGAGTAACTGATTGGAAAATAATCATGTAGCCTTATTTTCATACTGTAAGAGTAATCTATATTTCACAGAATCGTGGAAAATTAATAATATCCGTGCATTCTAATTAGAAGGTAAGTTCACAAAGTTTCACGATTCTTAAAATTTACTTTCTTGTTGCTATCTGGACAAAGCAATGCTACTTCATAGTTAAAAAATCTTCTCTGTTGGGTTTGGTCTCATGGTTACATCAAGACCCAACGACGGTCGCAAGTTACCTCTTGTCCGCTCTGGTCGGAAGGGATGCCTGATGCTGTACGGCATTCGATAGCAGATGGAACAACACCCTCACAGACTTTAAACCTTAAATTAAAAAATTTTTTAATTTTTTAGGTTTTTTCTTTTTTTAAATTGTAAGAATTTATATGATGACATGCAAATTATTTGAGTGTTTTATGGCATGATACATAATTTTTTCCCATTGATGTATTCCCTTTCAATTCAAGGTGCCCTAAAGGTGTTTCATGGTCGATAGTGATTTTATACACCACATAATTTTATAACTATGTCGAGTAATATTTCTTGGCCAAGTTATAGGTACGCCCGCTTCCCGCCAAAACGGCACACACTTGGTTGACGCGTTTCACACAACAAGCAACGCACGTCCGCCATGGCCAAGAATTATTACTCAAACTATTAAGATGTCTGCATTTGTGGTTGTTTGTTCTAGGCAATAGTGACGAGAATAAATTTGCACATATGTAATTCTAAAATAACAATGTTTACTGGTACTTGGTATAATTGACAAGCATTAAAGTATAAATCGAAACCCGACACCTCCTTCTCTCCTTTTATACTTTTATTATTTCATAATGCAATGCATAGTCAACTCAATAACAAACTTTTCACTTATTAAAAAAAAACACATCAACAAAACACAAAAAAACAGCAGCCCTAGGATGGTGTTCTTTGCTAGCCCTTCGTTGGCTCAACAATGTCAAGAAAATAATCTACTTACTCTTCACGAAGGAGGCAAAGTCGCTCGGTCATCTCCCTCCTGTGCCAAAATTGTCACGGCTCCACCTTGGTCCATCCGTCATCCCTTGGCTACATCTATTTAAAGAGGAACACTATCATTACAACAAGCTTCCATGCGAGCATTGACAAACTACTAATTAGGATGATGTCCACATAGGTCTATTTACATATTTCCTCAGCCAATTACGCCAACGCCGTGAGCCCCAGTGAAAGGAAGTCTTTTGCCATAACATACCCGCACCTCAAAGCCTGTGCAACACCAATGTTGCCGACCCACGATTTGGTAACCCAACTGGGCGAACTTGGCCTACTCGCCCTGCGAACTGCAAAGGCCCACAGCGAATTAACAAATTTTGGCTACTTTTCTCTTTCAATAGACTCCATGTAAAAAAAGCAGAAGATAATTATACGATTTGAAAAGGTTTTAAGGTTTTTCTTAGCATACCCATTGATGTTCCTGGTCTACAAACAACATAGAAATCATTAAGAACACCGCCCGCAGGGTCAGGTGCAGCCGCGATGGATGATACAAATGGCTGTTGTTAATCAGTTGCGATACAATCAAAAAAGAAAAGAAATAGAGTGAGCCCTCTTGGAAGCGAAATTCTTTCCTTAGTTACCTTTCAGGTATCACAGTATCATCTTGCATGATGTTAATCCATTTATTTATTGTTACAGTTATGTATTGTACATACGCATGAATCTGCCTTTATTCCGTGAAGTTTATATTGAAATTAAAATCCTGACATCGCCAACAAATCCCTCGCTATTCTAGTGGTTAAGAATGCTCCTTATTCTCTGCTTGTCGCAGGTTCCAACCCCAACTGTGCTCAATTTTGTTTCGATTTTTGTTCAAGTGAAATAGATCAATTCCAAAATGAATTAACGCAAAAAAGTAGGTTTTTATGCGCTCCCTCACTCATTCTAGCGCTTTTTAGTTTTTTGGTCAATTTTTCAGTCGATTTGAGCGATTTCTCGCGCGTCTGCACTCGAATTGGGCTGATAATTTTTGGCAACCCTGCAATGTGTATTCATAAGCACAGGTGATCACGCTGGAACGGCTGGGTTATTAGCATATTTTGTGACTATTCATAGGTACCTATGGTTGAATGTGGTTCAGATTGTTTGAATTTGGCTTGAATGTTCAAAAGGGTCCAATGGCAACTACCTGAGTCAGATACTTTATTTAAATGAAGATACCATGCCTATACACATGTTGGTAAATAGCCCCACCTGCCGGCCCTGTAGGAAATAGGTTCAAAAGTAAAATTTTGGAAGCTGCATGTACCTGTATGGCTTTTTTCACAAAAGATAATATTTTGGTAGAAAGATAACAAATTTACTTTACAGTCTATAAAGATACTATATCCAAACAGGCTTCTGTTGGGAGTAATACTTCACAAAGTCGTGTTACGTGCATTTTCCCTATACCAATTATGTGTGGCTGTACAGCGTGCATTTTCGAGATTCTCGTTTCTATGGAGGATGCCACACTTTTTTTTTTTTTTTTTTGTTTTTTTTTTTTTTTTTTTTTTTTTTTTTTTTTTTTTTGTTTGTAATGTACAATGTAATATAGTCGCCTACAAAATCCCCAGGCCCATGGGCCTGCAGGTCCCAAAAAAAATTGACAACTGCAGAAAATTTTCAAAAGGAAAGGAAAAATTACCAAACACCTAAATTATACAAAAGGTTTAAATACAGGACCCATATTGCCCAGAGTGGTGTCAAAATACTGGGCCAGCTGTAAGGACTTTGTGCTATATTTGCTTGCGATGAACACTTCATGCACATATTTGACGAAATTTTGCCCACTTCCTTGTTGAAGGTCCAGGCAGACATAATTTTTTTTGTAGACCTGCGTATATAGATTTATTTTGTATGATGCATGAGTCTCTCATTTTGTATGATTGGATTGTATTATTTTATGGTTTTTGTGAAAACTGCATAACACCTTAATAAGCAAACTTACATACTAATGCCATCTTTAAGCCGATGAGATTTTTTTGAGATCACAAATTTCTCTATTTTTCCCTTGATTGTGTTGAACACCTACCAAGAAGTTTGAAGATTTTATTGGACATTCTATTCATTGGGCGGGGTTAGTCATCAAACACGCAATATCATTGGTTTGTTTCCTATCTTTTGAGACGATATTAGATCTTGCCGTCGTCGCGCAAATGTTTTACAACGCGAGCGTTATAAGGTTACGAGTGCACACAGCTAGTATGGGTTGGTTCATTTTTTGACAGCGTGGGAATATTTTTGTCCCTTTTAACTAATATTATTGAAATAAAAATATTTTCGGTGATTAAAACACCAAAACTAATACGAATTAGAAATAAAAGATAGTATTGTTGTTTTGCCTATCTAATACTTGTCTAATTGGATTGGCAGTCCAATATTTTTATCGTATTTGTGCCGGCAATCCACTACTCAAAAGATGGACTGCCCACCAATATACACGATATAAAGCAAAACAACAAATCCATCTTTTATTCTCTAAAAAACAGAAAAGAACACCAAAAACCTAATTTTGAACTTGGTTTTTTGTCTAATCAGCCCCATAGTGAAAGAAGCAAGCCTTTAATTTTCCTGTCATGCACCTCAACTGAAAAATACCAAATCATCTTTTTTTCTTACATAAAGAACAGCGTTTTGAGAGCTTATTCACTTCAGCTGTGATTTAATATCATTTGTAAGACATCTAATTATGTAAAAAAAAAAGTTTCGAAAAAGGGGGCGCACTGACTCTTCTGGAAATGTTCTTGTATTTCCTTAAATTTTGATCAATTATCCAACATTCCATAAAGGAACACAGGAAAGGCCCCCCTAAATTGTCTTTTGGAAAAACATCATTTTTGGGGTAAATTGGTAAATTTAGAAGCTTACGCATGTACTAATTACATCACACAAATGTGAAATATAGTAATAGCCTTGATATGGATTTTGTATTTTTTCTGTTAAATCACAGTTTATTCAGGACGCAAGCAAGTTAAAACCTTAGTTGTTTTCTTTTTCTTTTTTTTGGCTTTTGTTTTTAGTAGTGTTTCTACCACCAATTAATGTGCAACGAGAGATTTCACATATCGTGTCCCTAAAAAAATCGAAAGTACTGATTTTTGCCCTGATGTAAAGCTTCTATCAAAATAACCCCATCTGACAGGATTAAGCTGGCGAAATGTTTCTTTGGTAAACAAATTTAATTTCTATTTAGGCCTCTGTTTTATATTGAAATATAAGCATTCAGAATCACCTTTTCCTCTCTTTTTAATGCATTTCTGTAGCCAAATACAAGGTAAGAAATCTATTTTATGTCTAATTCTATATGAAATACTATTATGACACAATATTTGGGTATCCCTCCAAAAATCTCTTGTTGCACTTTAAGTGCAAAAGCTTGGTATCATCTGAAAATCTCCCTTAGAAGTTGTTTATTCGCTGCACTTCATTTATACCTCTTTTATCAGTGTCGTTGGGGTTTAGAATCCTACTGGTGGGAGCTAAAAATTAGCTACTGAGGCAATTTTCCCAAAAGGCGATCAACCTTAAAACTGAACTTGTCTAACTGGGGGTCTTCGGAATTGCTGGAGTGTGTTAGGGTCTATCATCACTTCGTCTAAATTCCATTTCGTCTAATAACCACTTGGTCTAAAAACCGTTTCGTCTAAATCAGATGGTCTAATTGCCACTTAGGCTAATACCCACTTAGTCCTCTTGTCAAATTGTCTAATAACCAAATGGTCTAATTGCCATTTTGTCTAAACCATTTCGGCTAATATCCAATAGGTCTAATTTCCACTTCGTCTAATATCAAATTTGGTCTACCCCATTTGGTCTAATAACCATTGGTCTAATAACCATTTAGTCTCAACCCATTTAGTCTAAACCCATTCGTCTAATGATCAGTTTGGTCTACTTACCATTTAGTCTAAACCCATTTTGTCTAAACCCATTTCGTCTAATGATCAGATGATCTAGATTCCATTTAGTCTAACCCATTTTGTCTACCATTTTCGTCCTAATGACCAGTTGGTCTAATAACCATTTGTCTACCCATTTTTTGCCTAAACCCATTTCGTCTAAGATCAGTTTGATCTAATAACCATTTAGTCAAATGAGTGGAGCAAAAAGGAAGGAGCCCCTTCCTTCATCTCTTTCCTTCCCTTCTTCATCTCCTGCCTCCCTCTCTCTCCTCCAGACGGTACCCACTCAAAGAGGTCAGGGAGTTCAGGTACCATAGGGTCCTATGTTGCCCACAGCAAGACTTCCTGTCACGCAAATACAAGCTTGACTGAATGCATAACTACACCACTAATGGCAATCTGTATCTCCACTTCAGCCAAGCTGAAGTTTTTTTTAAAGCGTGTTTTAGATGGCATCCTGATGGAGAGCACCAAAACACACCCTGTGGCCTGAGGCACAAATGCCAAATCAGTTGTCCCATCTCCAAAGGATTTGTTTCTATCCGAAGATGGGTGGACTATTTAGTCCTTATAGAAATTAATGCCCTGAAAGAGCAGAGGTGGAATCTCGTTCCTTAGGGATAATGTCCATGTCCAACATGGAATGCCCATCCAATATGACAGGATATAAGAAAACACAATCCTATCTTTTTATCTCTAATAAAAACAAGCAAATAAAACCAAAACCAATTTTGAACTTGTTTGTTGTCCTAATCAGCCCCATATGAAAGAAGCAAGCTTTAATTTTCCTGTCCAGCACAGTCAACTGAAAAATACAAATCATCTTTTGGTCTTACATAAGACAGCGTTTTTGAAGCTTATTCACTTTCAGCTGTGATTTAATATATTTGTAGCATTTCTAAATATGTAAAAAAACAAGTTGCGAAAAAGGGGGGGCGCATGACCTTCTTCTGGATTGTTCTTGTATTTTTCCTTAAATTTTGATCAATTAGCCAACCATTACCATAAAGGAACACAGGAAACGCACCCCAAATGTCTTTTTGAAAATCATTTTTTGGGGTAAATTGTAAATTTAGATGCTTACCAATGTACTATTACATCACAAAACACAATGTGAAATAATATTAATAGCCCTAATGATTTTGTATTTTCTGTTAAATGAGCAGTTTTATTCAGGGACGGCAGGCAGTTAAAACACTTTAGTTGTTTTCTATTTTTTCTTATTTTTTGCTTTTTAATTTTGCCTTTTGTTTTTAGTAGGTTGTTCTACCACATTAAATGTGCAACGAGAGATTTCACTATCAATTGTTCCCTAAAAAATCGAAAGTACTGATTTTTGCCCCTGATGTAAAGCTTTCTAAATCACATAACCCATCTGACGGATTAAGCTGCGAAATGGTTTCTTTGGTACAACAACTTTTAAATTTCTATTTAGCCTAGTTTTATATTGAAATTAAGCAATTCAGAATCACCTTTTCCTCTCTTTTAAGGCATTTCTGTAGCCAAATACAAGGTTAAGAAATCTATTTTAATGTCAGTCCTAAATATGAAATTACTATTATGACACAATATTTGGGTACCCTCAAAATCTCTTGTTGCACCCTTTAAAGTGCAAAACTTGGTATCATCTGAAAATCTCCCTTAGAAGTTGTTTTTTAGCTGGCACTGTCATTGATACTCATTTATTCAGTGTCAGTTTTGGTTTAGAATCCCACTACTGGTTGTGGACCTAAAATTTCGCTACGGAGCAAAATTTTTCCCAAAAGGAGGGCGATCAACCTGTAGAACTGAACTAGCTTCAAACTGGGGGTCTTAGGATGCTGGATTGTTAAGGGTCTATCATCCTCACTTCGTCTAATTCCATTTCGTCTAATACCACTTGGTCTAAAACCGTTTCGACTAAAATCAGCTGGTTCTAATTGCCACTTAGGCTAATAACCACTTAGGCTATTGTCACTTGATCTAATAACCAGATGGTCTAATTGCACTTTTGTTAAACCATTTCGCTAATATCCAATAGGTCTAATTTCCCCTTTCGTCAAATCATTTGTCCTACACCCATTTGGGTCATAACCAGTGGTCATAATAACCATTTAGTTATTCTAAACCCATTTAGTCTAACCCATTTCGTCTAATTCATCATTTGGTCTAATTACCATTTTTGTCTAAACCCTTTGTCTAACCCGATTTCGTTCTAATGATCAGTTTGTCTAATTGCCATTTAGTCAAACCCATTTTGTCTAAACCCATTTGCGTCTAATGACCAGTTGGTCTAATAACCCATTTAGTCTAAACCCATTTTGCCTAACCCATTTCGTCTAAATGAATCAGTTTGATCTAGACTACCCTTTAGCTAAATGCCAAAAAGTAGGAATATATGCCAGTCAATGAGAAGTAATCATCAACCTATCTTCACTACAGACGGTCCCCCACTCAAAAGGGTCAGGGCTTCAGGTACCATAGGTCCTATTTGCCCACAGCAAGACTCCTGCACGCAAGGACAAGCTTTGAATAATGCAATAAAACTACACCCCTTATGGCAATCTTGTATCTCCAATTCAGCCAGCTGAAGTTTTTTTTAAAGCGTTTAGATGCATCCTTTATGGAGAGCACAAACACCACCCTGCCTGAAGCACATGTCCAAAGCAGTGTCCATCTCCAAAGGATTTAGTTTTAAATCCGAAGATGGGTGGACTATTAGTCCTTATGAAATTGATGCCCTGCGAGCAGAGGTGGAATATCGTATCCTTAGGGATAAATGTCCATGTCCCACTGGACTGCAAGTACTAAGGAATTAGTATCCAATTCAAAGTCTTGAGGAACTATTGTGCAGGTTCAAGGGTAGAATGTCGATCCTTAGGAGTTATGTCCAAGTCCGACGAGGACACGGACTATTAGTCCGGAGGAACTATTGTCCATGTTGTAGGAAAACTACTGGTTTCTTAGGATTTTGTGTTCAAGTCCGAGGAATGTTAAGAATTCAAGATTTCACTCATATTACTAGTCAGTGACATTTTGCTTAGTATTCAGGAAATAAATAAAGAAATAAATGAAAAATAAAAATAAAAACACTAAAATTGGGCATTTTCAGCTACAAAGGGAAGTAGGAATTTGAGTTCCTTCCAAACCTTAATAATTAGTATAAATAACTATTAACCTGGCTCGCGTACAAAATAACGAAATAACAAAAAAGTGCCACAGATTTTTAATTTGATCAGTTCAAAATAGTTTTAATTGTAATGCTGTTTCTAACACTCTAAGAAAAAAAATGTGACTTTAGCATTTTCCCCCTGGCGGCCCTAGATGGAACCCCCAAATGAAATCTCAAAAATGGTTCATAGAATCAAGCTTTTTTTAAAAGGCTTTTGGGCTATTCCTTGGTACTCACTCCGGTTTATTATTCATATCCGAGAATGGGAAAAGAGGTGGGGAGGAGAGGGGTGTGGGGGGATAAGGAGTTGAAGGGAGCGTATTAGCGAGGATTGATGGGGGAGGGGTGAGGGGGGAATGGAGAGAAAGAGAGAAGGGGGAGTTAAATAGGAGTAAGGGGGAAGGGGGTTAGAAAAGAAGGGGGGGGAGTTAGACCATGGGATAAGGGGGACGGGGTGTTGGAGGGGAGGATGTAGAAGAGCGGGGTAAGGGAAAGCGGATAGGATGTGGAAGGAATGGAAAAGCATGGGTAGAAGTGGAGGGGGATTGGGAGCGGGATGGGGCCGGGATGGTAGATCAGAGTGGACGAGGACAACCAAAAGTGAAAAAAGCCTGATCAATAGAAAAAGAGGTAATGAAACAGGAGAGAAGTGTGTGAAGTAGGAAGATGAGAGCTGGAGAGGTAGAGAAGGTAACGAAAAAAGGTGACGAGGAGGGTACGGGAGGGGGTAAGGGAAAAAGACGGAGTTTTAAGGGGGGGGGAAAATTGGAATGAGAGAATTCGCCTCTTTTTCGCACGTTTGTGCCTTCTTTCTCTGTTTTTAAAGTGACAAGATGAGATTTTTTTAGGATAAAATAATTTCTCTCAAAATTTTCACACTGGTCGGTTTGTTGACCACCTACCGAGAACGTTTGGAAGGTTTTTGGACAACGGGCAAAGAAAACGCAAACCTTGTTTTGAACTTCCCTGTTGTCGTAATCGTCCCTTTAGACGAAATCATCATCTTATTACATAAAGACCTGCCGTATTCGGCTCATTCCTTCAGGTGTGATCTATAATTGGTAAGCATTCCAAATATGTAAAAACCCTCGGTTCGAGAAAAATTTGGGGGCTTCTTTCTGGAATCTCCTCATGTCTCTCTTAAGTGGAAGGCCCAATTTAAGGATATGAAGTTTTTTCATCTGATAGATTGGCCTTCACTCCCAAACCCCATCTATAAAGTTTTCCGCCCGATATTTCAATCCGTTTTGTGCGAAGCTAAAAACGTGATTTTGTAAGCCCCATAGAGTACTGGTGTAAAATTAATATGGTCGACCACAATGGGTCACATTTTCAACTCGTAACTAACTTCCAACAAATATCATTTGGACTAAAATTTCAACAGGGTAAATGAGAAAAATAGTAGCTTTCTTCTGATACCAAAATGTTGACCACTTCCGTAAAATCTGGGGCTTCTGGGGACGAGGCTATTAGCGATCGGGCCATGACCTTTAATTTATTTTATGTGCAATAGATGATTTATACTGTATTTTACATTCTATGTCTAATTCTGTGTGCATTTTTGATTGGTGTTTGAGTACTGAATAAAAAATGAAATGTTTATATAGAAGCCTCGGATAAACTGGCGGGCAGCAGAACTAAATAACGCAAAAATACAAACAAAACAACCCCGTCTCGAACCCGGAGCCTCTCCGCTTTTTTTTTATCTAGGCGTGAGAAATACCACTGGGGCACAAAAATAAATGAAAATGAAATGGATATCCTTTCCGATTGCATATTTTGTAAAATTTGTATTTCTTTATCATTTTTACTTAGAAAAAGCTGTTTTCAAGAAAAAATCTTTCAATATTGTTCTAACCATTTTTGCCAACATAATGCCAGTCATACTCGAATGCTGTGTATATGCTTATTTATTTAGATAAGAAATAAGACGTAAAAGAAAAGAAATGCATCACACACCAAAATACATTTAACATGACACTTGCAACATTGGTTCTGTGGTTACCACATAATTTTGACAAGCATACAATTATTAACGGTCAACTTCATTTCAACTATCACACATAAATTATGTTTGAAATGTGTGAATGGGCAATGTTTAAGAAAAGCTAGGTAAATATAAAAGGTCTGAAATTCCGGAAATAACAATGTTGCAACATGTCCTTATTTCGTGTTTGTTATTATATGGTAATATGGTGCCCTCTGTTTATACTGCATTAGACAAAAAATGGGCATTAGACACCTGGCATTATTCGAAATGCTTTAGACAACTGGTGATAGACCCAAGTGGTCAGTCGACAAATGACATTAGACGAAATGGTTTTAGACACTCTCTGGTGATAGACCCATGGGCATTTGACGAAATGGCATTAGACAAATGGTTTTAGACATCTGGTGGTTAGCCCAATGGGGGCATAGACGAAATGTGCATTAGACAAAATGGTTTTTAGACACATCTGATGATTATACCAATGGGCGTAGAACGAAAGGCATTAGAACCGAATGGTTGTAGACAATGTAGTAATTCTAAAATAACCAACTGGCATTATAACGAAATGGTATTAGCTGATGTGGTGATTAGACAAAATGGTTTTAGGTCTAAATGGTTATAGACCAAAGTGAAATTAGAGTATTTGGGTATTAGACTATGTGATTTTAGACAAAATGGAATTAGATATCTGGATATTAGAAAGACGAAATGATCTTAGCGAAGTGGGCAATTCCCCCCTTGGTTAAGGCTGAACATACTCCCTAACCACTCCCCTATGTAAGTAAGCAATGTCTATTAAGTGAAAGATTATGATGTCCCTAGCCATTAAACAGAATACATATGACATGTATGTAACCTGAGAGAAATAAGCTCAATCAAACTTTTTTAGAGGAGGAGCATAATATCATAGGGGCCTTTATTTAAGGAGTTCGTTTACCTCCCACTACAGAAAAGGTTTGACACCTTTGGTATTAGTATGGACCCTCTACAACAATACAATGCTAGGTAGTTAGTCGTCTCAAATTGTGGTATCACTTTTTTTCAATAGGGGGGCCAATTTAAGTTACACAGGGTCAAACTTTAAAATGCCCAATCTGTTTTAAATGTATGTTCATATTGTCCGTCAATCATAAGGATTCCTCCAAAAATGTATAGTTTTGGTACCACCTACTAACTGCCATTGGTTTTGGAGTTATAAGGTAAATGGCTAAAATGGTAAAAAAAGGTCAATCTCAAAAGGTTAATTTTGTACAGGGATCAACATTAAAGTTAATCTGATATCTTTTAAATACTTGCAAGGTATTGCCCCTGAGGTAAGAGGACTCCTAAAAGGTATAATTTGTATTAGTTAATGCTTACTTACGGAGATAAGGGTAAAGAAGGTCACACAATTGGGTATGTTTAACCAGTGACCTAATTTGTCCCATAACCATGGTAACTATGCATTGCAGATGGTACAAACGAGGTCTTTCTTATTTTGACTCATTAACTATATGGAACAACTTCTATCATTTTCAACAAAATTGGGAGCAACTTCCGATTTTTGAACCCCTGTACAAGTACCAATAGAATTACCTTTTTTTAAAAACCATTTTAACCCTATAATCCAAAACCATTGGTCAGAGATGGTACAAACTATCCTTTTTGAAATCCTTATGACTAGACAGACAATATGGCATACAGTCAACATGATTGGAGTCATTTTAATAAAAGTTTGATGACCGCCTGTGTAAAACTTAAATTGGCCCCTATTAAAGTGACACCACAAATTTGAGAGACTACCTACCTAGGCGTAGTGATATAGAGCATCCATACTAACTACACCAAAGGTTTTCAAAATCTTTTTCTGTCGTGAGGGGTAAACGATGATGTTTGACCCCAGGGTCCTAGCTCCTCCACTATTTGTACTGCATGTGGTCCAGCATCATATATTTTATTCTTAACAGCTGGGGAAATGTAAAGCAATTTCATTGGCCGATCCCCGGTTCAATTCGCATGATTGAACCCAGGTAGTACGCACAAAACTGCGTATTGGAACGTTATTTTAAGAGTGCTGAAGCGCTCCGTTTTGCTATGTATCGCGAGCGCCAGCCAACATTGCGTCTCGTTGCGTTATCATTGCATTCAACGGGTTGTTCGATTTTTTTCACTGGGTGGTGCAGTCCTTCTTTCTTGTTGTATTTAAGCCGTTAAGCATCGCGAAATTGGGTTAAAAAGATTGGACCTTGATAAAGCTGTTTAAGAATGAGAAAAAGGCATTGTTTTGGGAACGCGGTACTATCTTACGACGAATTTGAAAAAACCGGCGAAAAACACAAACATTATTTTTGGGCGTGGAAGATAATGGTTATCGCCTTGGGTTCAATTCCGTCGTAAAGAGAGTACCGGGTTCCCAAAAAATCAGTGACCTTTATTCTCTAAATTGATATGATACCTTGCTAAAGTCTGAGGTCATTATTTTTTTTAAACAAAGGAGCATATATGTGTCTTGTTTATTCCCCAACATAGATTTGGCATGCATGCTAAGGTTTTAGAATAAGCATGTGGTGTTTGTATAGTTATTAAAATGAGATAGGCAGATGCCATCATGTACATGTAAGTAAAGGCAATCTCCAACTTGTCTTGAAGGCAATCATCATACTTTGGGTTACCGTATTGTTCCTAAGAAACGCCCCTGCTCTAAATAAACGCCAACGCCCCCCACCCTCAATTTTTGGATAAAACCATTCAAGAAAATGTGTTAAAGCTTACCTCAATCACCTATTTAATGGCCGGGACTGGCGTAATCCATATCATAATCCCTGTTGTCATCAATGCTTTCTGCTTCCGGCCACATGTCAAAAATTGGACCCACATGTTGATTAAATAGCCCTGGGTTTTTGAAATCCTCAGGCTGCGCGCACGAACACCGTTGATAAACTGGGGTAATGTTGATTTTTTGCGGGGATTTTACCTGCCCAGTTGACTGTAATAAACGCCCCAACTTTTGAAAAATGCACCGCCCCCCGGGGCGTTATTAGGAACAATAGGTAGGTACTCTGCCGATACCCAGAATTTTTCAAAATTATTAAGGATCACTATATGAAAGTAATCGGTTGAGAACGAAGCATGGTGAGATCAGCCCATTATGCGAAAGGGGGGGGGGCGGCGGTTGCAGTTCCCATAACCCCCCCAAATTCCATAAAAAGGGCAAAACGGTTCATGTTATTCTAATTGTTTGATAAAAAGGCGTCCAAAATTTGAGAAAACTTTGACAAGAAAGTCCACTTTTTTGGTTAATGAGATGTTCAAAAAGTCCAAAATATGACAAATTTTGTGAAGTTTATAAAAAAGGTCATTTTTTGCACCCCCTAAATATCCTGCATCGGCTCTGCCCCCCCCCCCCCCCCATGACATCTTACACAGTCAGGGTCATATTTAGACACAAACAGTCACAGTGTGTGAGTTGTCATGTGGAGAAGTTCAATAATTTCATTATTTTGTAGCTCTTACCACTGCAGGTTGGCCATTGAGGAAACCATTGAGACATGCAGGGTGGGTTTCTTTTTAGCCCACAAAACCTCCACCCTGATTGCATTCGTTTTGTACACACAGCTATAAAGAAATAAAGATAATCAGAATGAATGAATTATAATTTAACCTTTGCCAGATGAGATTTTCATTTCCATCTCAAACAATGTCATTAATATCATTAATATCGAAGAGAGATGAACATGATAAATAAACCTAGGCACAAACATAATGACACATTTATTCAAAAGTTCTGCCATGAGTCAGCATGGCATTACCGGGGTGTGCTCCGCCGGTAAAAAACTCGACCCATGTTTATAGTAAACAAAATTGTACAAAATATGATCCCTATATATATTTGGTATTCCGAAATTTCGACCCATTCTATAGTTGGCTTTGAAATTTCGCACCATTTTCATAGTAGCTAATCTTAGCAAAATCTGGCCCAATTTTTGCATAGGTAAAAAACTTTTCCAACAATCGGAAACATCAACCATTTTTCATTGTGTTTTACCAAATATCAGAAATTGACCCATTTGCATAGTAAATTGCAACCTAAAATTGAAAAGTGGACCCACTTAATTTTATATAGTAGCAATTACCCACCTCAAAAAATGAACCTCAATATATCCGTAGAATGCGGTGGGAAAAACGACCCATGTTATAGTAAGGGGTGAAAGTGACCCAGATCGGCACGCACATATGTACCCCCCCCTTTTCCACTGAGTAACTCCCCGGGCATGGCATACGCAACCACGAAAATTTAGGTGCCTTACACTTTACAGTGATGTCAAACTACAAATCTCAACTTTTGTAGGTGCCCCCCCCCCCCCCCCCCCCGGAGCGCTTTGGCCGGAAAAAAAATTTCAAAAATCCATGCATAATCACCGTTTTTTTAGCCCTCTGACCAGGAAAATTGCTTTTGACCCCCTGAGAGGGAAATTTCCCAAGACTGGGAAATTTGGCCCCTCAGAGCTCAGTCTCAGCGGGCAGGCACCAATGTACGCCACGTTTGCCGGGAGGTTGGTAAAATACATCAACAGGCCTCCATAAAATACAGCGTCGAAATGAGTATATAGGCCGCTCCTCGCTTCAAATAACCCACAAAATGAGACGTGACCCTAACTTCTTTACCCGGGTCCTGTGGACTAGTAAAAAAGTGATCAACTTCCAGATTCCCAACTGCTATCCGTCGGGACCCTTGAAGTTTTCAAGATTGTGAGGACTCAAAAATTTTCAAATTTGAGGGTGAAGGCTGAAAATTTACCCTGGTTTGACTCAGTTTGGAGTCTGCCGTCTGGTCACCTTGTTTTTGAAACTTCACAACTTGTTTGTGTTTTTATACATTTCGTATTCTTGCAGATTCGATCGTGCGCGTCAGGCCATTTCAAATTTGGAAAATTAACTGTTTTTGGCCTTCTTTTTTTTTTTTTTGCGAATCCTATTCCAGTTGATATTCACACTCGTAGTAACATTCAAATTAATGGCTTTCAGATAATCTGGCAGTGGCTTAAGGGGGCACAGTACCCAAATAATTGCCCAATTGAAAAGCACGTAAAAAGGTGATTAAAGAAACTCTCTTTTCCTCTTTTCCCCACCAGACTAAACATTTTGAATATTTTCATGCATAATCACATAAAGACCTGAACTTGGGGGCATATAAGCTTTATTCATCTTACACTTCCATTAACTTTTACGATAGAGGGCAACTGACCAACGCCACCGCTATTTTCGGCTGTCACGGACGCCTCCTAACCGTTTCGAAACCAGGTATTCTTTCCGGGGCCTAGTTTATCACATGAATCGAAATTCCTATTTTTCTACTATAAGAGTATTACTTGCTATGCGCTTCTCATTGTGATAATAACAGCTACCTCACCGAAAACTGATTCGCACAGGACAACCAATTCACAAATAGGCGTTGTTTTTTTACCGGAACTAACTACCATTACACCAAACGTGGAGTGGATTTGGTACTGTGCCCCCCTTAAGATGAAACAAACGCATAACGCAAGCGCGAACCGGGAATTTTGAGATACCGGAAGTGGAGGCTTTAAAACGTAAACACAGTGCAAAAAAGCAACAACCGAGTTTACCGACAAAATCTTACAATGACATTATTTTTTCTAACAGATCGGACTACAAGGTTTGGAAAACTAATGTATATGTTATGCTGTTGGCAAAACGTTGTTATTCGGGTAGAATTGGTTGAGAGAAAATAACTGAGTAATTTTGTACCACACTGTACAGCCGAAAAATAACACCGAGAAAACGCAAAATTTCACAATGAAAATTAAGCCGAAAAACCCCCTATTCTTGCCCATTCGAATTCCCGGTCCTTCAAAAGCGTCATGAACAATTATGATAGTGTACTTTTTCCAAAAATCCTGATGCCGCCCCGGTGGGTCTCCATTTGTAAAATGAAGTTGCTGGACGCAATCGACAATGGTGTGATTCTGCCAGATAGGCCAATTACAGTAATCCATGTGTACTGCACTACGTCACATGGATTACGGTTAATATGTTGTAATTAAAGGAGGGAAAGAGAGTAGTAGGTGGAGGAAGAAAACGTACGGTTAAAGTTCGGAAGCTTTTCAGGTCGTCGTCCAGCACTAAGGAAGTAACCAACCTTAGTGTAATCAGCCCATGAGCAGACACTACAATATCGAAATCTTGTCAGGGGATCATAACCCTCTGACACAGACAATAGGTAATTGCATTGGCTTTAAACATGTTACATACAAAAACATACCTGATTTTAGCTGGTTGAGGACTTTATTTCCCCTCCCTTTTCAAGTAGTGTCATTATTACCAAAATCACGTAGACCCAATTGTAAACTTCCAAAACATCACGAGATTTCAAAATTAAAGCTTCGTAAGTTGAAAAAAAGAAAGAAAACTGGTCGTTTAATACACCAGTCGGAATTTTGTTGATAAACACGCTTTCTTCACACAAATGACCCGAGTTCATTTTAACATTCTCTGCTATTGGGAAATCATTACATCCACTTACACTTCATCAAATCGGTGAAATATAGAAGTGTTTCCATCTCCGAAATGACGGTGGGAACAACCGAGTGCGGGAGTATAGCGGAGTTAGTAGAGGCTAAGATGAGGGTGGATGAAAAGAGAAGTGAATAAGGTAGTGAGTAGAGAGAGATGTGGTAGGCCTGAAATAAATTGCAAACTTGGTTAATCCGACGCCTTCATATTTTATTATTTTTTCAATTTAAAAATATTGTTCATAATAGAATTTAAGTAAGATTATTTTCTTCTGCGTAGAGTTTGATGAAGCAACCATTTCTTCGTTAGAGCCATTGATTTACAAACGATGGTCCCTGGGCCTGCGGGAGTATCCCGATATGCCTTGGAAATATACCTCGCAAAACTTGTAATGTGCGAATTGCTATCCGTGTGTTGGACCGTAACATGATTAATTGTTAGGGATATGTGCAATCCTGAAAACTGGATTATTCTCATTGTGTAAAAACGTGATTTTGACATGACCTTATACGTCACTTGATATATTTAAATACACGTGAAGTTTTGACCAATCGCCGGGTGTACGAAATTGTTTGGAAATCATACGAAAATTTTTGCCGTTTTTGGAGATTTACATCAATCAATTGGTATGTGAAATTCGTTTCAAGAACATGTTACCATGCATTTGGGGATTTTGGTGCATAAAAAAAACGAATAATAACTGAATTTGAAAGGGGTTTAGAGCACGATAAAATTGTAATAAGGCAAAAGCTAAACACATACGCTTTAACCGCAATGCAATTACCTGTCGTCTGTGGTACAGGAGCTGACACTCTACCACAGGTTCGATCTGTGTAATGATACACCTTGGGCCTCCACGTGTATTTTTGTGGAACTTCTTAACTTCTTAAGTTCGAAGGTCTCTAGGTAGTAGGCCTACTTTGTTGCCTTTCGGGGTCCCCTTTTTGAAGTCCTTGGCACCCCAAAAACTTGCGTATGGCCCTAGCATGGACTCCCAAACTCTTTTTCCATAGTAAACTGTCTATAGGCTTTTCCTTAAAAGACATGAGAGATGTCCAGAAAAAGCGGCCCCCAATTTTTTCGAACCGTGTTTTTTGTGCATATTTGGAATGTTTTATCCAGTGTGTATTAGATCCCCCGAAGTGAATAAGCCGAATAAACAATAAACCGTCTTTATGTAATAATATGATGATTTGGTACTTTCTCGGCACGACAAAAGTTAAAGCAGGGTTCTATGGGGACAATTACGATAGTCAGCGTTCAAAACAAGGTTTGGCGGTTTTCTTTTGCACTTGTTTGTCCAATAAACCTTAAGGAACGTTCTTGGTAGGTGGTCTACATCGATCCAGTGCCATTTGAGAGAAAATCGTATCCGAAAAAAATCTCCTCCTTGTCCTTTAAAGAGACACTTGGCACATTTGAAAACAGTGCGCACCTCAAGATTTTTCAAATCGTATTTTTTCTGGTCTAAGGCTTTTATATACAAAAGCCCTCACCTCACCCGCAAATGATTAAAAAACCAATCAGCTTCTTAGAGTAAACAAACATTTTTATCATTTAGTGTCGCCGGCGACGTTAAATTCAGCAGACCCGAACATGGCGTTTAACACAGAAAACGCACGCCGTATGCATTTCCCACGCTATGTACACAGTTTGATCGGTCTATAACCTTTGTGGTTCAATATCATTGAGTAATCTAGTCAAAAATAATTCATGTAATATACACATTTGTTTATTAAATGTGAAAACTTAAAGTTGCCTACAAATTACCTGGATGTCCTTACCTCATATCAAGTCCCTATCTGTTTTTTGGGGTACATGTTTTATTTTTATGTGTAAAATATATCTCTTTTCTTCAATGGCCTAGATAGAAAATCATTTGAGAGCAATTGAAGAAATTTCATATTTTGTGGAAAAGGTGCATGCCCGCTTTAAGAGACATGAGGACATTCAGAAATCGCCCCCATTTTTTCAACTCTGTTTTTTTTTTTCCATATTGAATGCTTACCAATGTATTTAGATCACACCTGAAGTGAATAAGCCGAATAACACCACAATATGTAATGAGATGATGATTTATTATTTCCGTCTGCATGACAAAATTCAAAGCATTTTTTTCCTATATGGAGGATTACGAGAGCAGGCAAGTTGTCAAAACAAGGTTTTTTAGTTTTCTTTGGTACTTGTTTGTGCAATATACTTTGAGAGAAATTTGTATCACTCAAAAACAAAAAATCCTCCTCCTGTCACTTAAAATTTTCCCCTGATTTTTTAATATAATAGAGTATAAATACAGTATTTTTTGCCTCGATACACCCAGGTCATAAAGTTAGCTGCTTGGGCACTTACTGTTAAAAAAAAAAAAAAAAAAAAAAACCATTTCGCTGCACATTTGTTAAAAGCTGACTCAGAGATTTCCCCATATACGCACTCATTGTTCAACAAATTGCATTTCTGTATATACATAATGCTTGTCCTTGCGCTAATCATTGTGTGAATAACTAAACTCATATTGAATTCTTTTTTTAATATAAAATCCTCACAACTTTAAATTGCTATAAAATCCCGGATCTGGAATTATTTTTTTTTTGCGAATAATGTTCTTATAACGTGTTGTATTAACAGAAGAATTAGTTAAAACTTTGTCAAACAACACTCACATTTTGGAGTCAGAATATTTCGGTGGTACCAATCACCGTCATCAGCGGTTGGAAGCTGAATTCATGTCTGACAGATCCCGTCCTGATTCCTGACGCTGGTGGCGGTCCTAGATCTTGGTCGGTATTTCAGAAGAGAACAAACAGGTTAGGAATTTCACGGCCCCCCCCAAGATCACTGTGGTTCTGGATAAAGACACTTATGAGAGCAAGGTCAACTGAATTTGAATGATGAACAAACTTCCTACTCCAAGGTGTCGACGTCCCCACAAATAAAGCTGAAGGGTCCATTGACCCACTGTATGACGCTTAGACCACCGCTTGTGTTGTGCCTGGTATATACGGCTTGCCCAAGGTTCATAAAGGAACCTATCCCATACACGGGCCTTTTGTGTCCATATGGTTTGTGTGTTAACCAACTTTAGCCAGATTTTTAATCGGACCTGTTTAATCGGGCCGTTAGTAGGAAAGTCACCTCACCATATACAGAACTCACAAGACTTTGTCGCCAAAGATAAGATCTTGTACTCGATGACAATTGAAATCTTAACATCTTATGATGTCACCCAAGCTTTTGTTTACTATGTATACCGGTGGATGGAGCTATCAACGTTTCGAACACTTCTGGAAAGGATAACACTGGAAACCGCAATAGTAATCTTAATGTATTGCAAAATAATAACTCTCCTTGAATTTTGTTTATCAACGCAAAATTCAGTTTGAGGACAACTCTTACCAACAAGATCAGGGCTGTGCTATGGGACTTCCGGTGTTGCCCAATCAACATCGCTAACTTTATATGGAAAATTTGAATTGATGTCTGAAATCGCACAACCGCCCCACGCTTTGATGCTATATGTGGACGATACCTTCGTCGTGATCAAGAAAGACAATGCCTGAACATTTACTGAACATATCACCGCCTTAATCCGCACATCAAGTCACTAATGATCCAGAGAAAGAGGGGGCATTACCTTTCCTAGATACGTTAGTGAAAAGGAAGTGGACGTAGTACTCGTGTTAATGTGTACAGAAAACCTACACACACTGCCATACTTAAGTTTGACTCTCACCACCCCCTTAAACAAACTTGTGTTGATTCAAACCTTGTCCACCACCACCACCAACCACCGTGCGGAGTCTGTTGTTACAGCTCCTACGGAAAAAGAATCGAAAAAGAACAACTCAAATCCGCCCTCCGACGCTGCGTATACAAAGACTGGAATTTCCAGAGAGCCTGTGCCAATAAACAAACAAAAGCCTCGTCTGGATCCAGTGCCACCCAGAACAACCTCAACAAAGGTTTTGTGGTAGCTCCGTATGTACAGGGGGTATCGGAAAAATACGCCCCTCTTCAACAACCATGGCGTCTCCCTGTGTTTCAAACCCCATCAGACCTTGCGCAAATTGCTGGTAGCACCCAAAGACAAGACTGAAACAACGATAAGTCTGGTGTCGTTTACCGGGTCCCTTGCAAAGACTGCAACAAGGTTTATGTAGGTGAGACAAAAGAGCCTTAAGGAACGTCTCTACGAACACGCAACCAGGGACACTTCTGCTGTCTACCAACAATCTTTATCAAGAAAGAGAATTGCCCCACTCTAAATAGAGACGGGGGCCGTGAAATTCCTAACTGTTTGATTCTCTTCTGGAAATACCACCAAGATCTAGGACGCCACCAGCGCAGGAATCAGAAGAGGATCTGTCAGACAGAATTCAGCTTCCACCCGCTGATGACGGTGATTGGTATAACCGAAAATATCGGACTCCAAAATGTGGTGTGTTGACAAGTTTTAAAGTAATTTTCCTGGAATTATTTTGTTATACACGGTATCCTATGGCACTGATATACTGTGTATAAATGTTTACTGCATGAAACACGGAAGTCTGATTAATCACTTACCTTGGAATTAGGCATTATCGTAAAAACTATCTTAGTTCTCGATGACGGTTTTCAAGTACTACACAACAAAATTATATTTGAAATCTCTAAATCAGCCTTAAGGATTCTAATTTTCCTATATGAGTAAAAAACTGCCTCATTTGGATTTTTTGTGTCAAATTCCAATGTCAAATGATGGGTGGGCACCGTGGAATTGATATAATCAGCTTGTATAAAGTGACTTTATCACCATTTGAAGGCAAGGCTTGAAGCGCTGTTGGCCTATTCTTCTTATGCTGACATCAAGAACAGTCACTACATTTTGCTTCATCTTGTTTGCAGGTGGCCAAGTGCATAGTAATTAGCTACAGTAGGCTAATAAGATAAGATGGGCCGGGATTTCCACCATTTGTGTTTCTTGCCCCAACCACCCCTTAAGACAGACTTTTGGTCTTACCTTGGTGTAAGATATTATGAGTTCGACTAGAGTAAAGACCATCTTTACGGAATATTTTAAAGGTACATCCTCGTAATCCTGTGATCCTCTTATAGAAGAATTTTCATGGCTAGGCTAATTTCATGAGGTCTGACCCTAGAGGATGAACCAGAATGTGGCAAAATCAGTGATTTGGGGCTTACAAAATCACCAAATTTGGGCAAACGCTCAGCAATTTGGGAAAATGGTTAAAATATTTGCCCCACAAAAGTCACTTTCCCAAAAAATCTCTTTGCCCCCCCCCCAGAAAAAGAAGCTGACACCACCAATACTTCTTAGTTTAAAGCTTAGACTTGATGTTCCAGTCTGAGGAAAAGTGCCCCCCTGACGATTGGCCGGGAAAAATTGCAAAAATCAAGCTAAATCAGCCGTTTTTTAGCCCTCGGCAGGGGCGGATCAAGGATTTGAAAAACATCAAAATTACCGGGGGCTGAAAGGCGAGCTAAGGCTGACCTTGTCCAAAATAGGCTGATTTTACAAGATTTTTGCAGAATACCGGGAGGGACAACTCATGGTAACACCCTTATACAGAGTCTTAATTGGATCAACTTCATATCGGCAGCCTCATACAGCACGCGACCATACTCTACAGAATCCACTACAATTTAATATATCACCACCAGACTTTTTCCAGAGAGCATCACATATAGCAGCCAGAAAATCATCCATTGAAATACAACAACACAAATCTTTTATAACTGTAAATGCATACAAATATGCATTTTTCCTAGAAGTGTTGCCATATGGAATCGTCTCATCGTCTGACACCACAAGCCATTCTCATGTGACTCCATCGGTAGCAATGTTTCAGAGCTACGCTGCGTCAGCAATCAGGGGATATGACAACCCTGTATGGCAATTGGTGCTATAAACTGCTCGTATTTGTACATAGTGCACTTTTGTTGTAAACATTTCTTTGATTTTGGAGCACCTATTTTTTATCGACGGGGAGGCTGGCTGTCGAAGCCACCTCTGCCCCATCCCAGTTTGAGCGGTTGCTGCTGTAAAGGGATTACCATACCAAGTACCAAGATCCACGCCTGCTTGACCGGGAAAACATTGGCCTTTTGACCCCCCTGAGAGGGAAAATTTCCCAAGACTGGAAATTTGCCCTCAGAGCAGGGAGGCCCGATACGCCACTGATGAAAATTAAATGGGGCACAATCAGAGTATTGGCAAATTTTTATGAGAATACACACCCAGTTCTCACACTTTGCCTTGAACTCTTGCTTTGCTCTGCTCATATTGTGTCCTTTCACCATTCACTCTTAATTTTTGGGTACTGCTGCAAAGATTTCTCACTAAAAATTTGTGAAAATTAATGTATTTTTTGGATTTCAGTGTTTTTTTTTAACCCAATCCCATCCAACTGGCACTGCTTGCATCAAGTTATTTTGTGCCAATGGAGTGCCGGCTGGACATTAGTGAAAAAAAAAGCTGACTTCCATGAACTACCTTACGGTGCACGTATTCCTCAGGATACCGGACTGCAAATCATGCTGGCTTGGCATTTCTTCAGGAGATTGCAGAATGAGCATTGATTGTGCCAACTGGCATTTACCCTTCAGAAGGCAACAAAAATGACTCTAACCCTACAACTAAACCCAAATTCTCCAAAGGACTATGGAAGATGGCTGAGCAAAAAAACTCTCAAGAACTTTCTGTAATCCTAACATGACCACACATGGAAACTATCACCAAAAAAATAAGTAAAAAAAACCCTGAATGAAATTGAGTTCCAGATGGGAATTTACCCCTCAAGAGAGTGCAAAAATTTACTGCTGATGAGTGTGGGTGAGCATTATCCCATCAGGGAGATTGCAAAAGTTGGAATGCTGATAAGTGCTTCTGGGCATGTCCAACGAAACCAAACTACCAACGGGTGGCTGTGGGAATTAACAGTTTTCCAGGAAAAATATTTCAGAGGGTTAAATGCCCAAATGCATTCATTGACGTGCAGAGTATGAGCACTTCTCAGGCATAGTGTGACATTGCGGCTTTAGTGTATTGAACATCATTACTGCTTATTTCTTGGTTGATAAGCGGTATCTTAGTCCACACCAGACAGCCTTAGGCCCTTACCCGGGTGTTTTTTTGTTTTTGATAATTTTACATATTTTTACGTGGTTCCCCCCCTCCCCTTCTGTGCCAGTGGGAAGGAAACCGATAAACAAAATCCCGTTTTTCTTAGAAACAGTTGTCAAAGACAATGGTTTTGTACTGATCTTTGACTTTTTTCTTTTAGTAGCTTTTAGTGATCTTTTGTCATACCACGAAACTAATAAATAAAAATTTTAAATTGTTAAATTAAAAAAAAACGCGTGTTTTTTTGTTTTTAATTAACAAAAAATTCAGGCACATTTACAGGAAATATTGACAAAACAGGGATTGCCGTTTCCTGCTGAAATGGAGTTCCTTCCCTTGGTAGTCAAATTTCCGACTTTTATCTAGTTTCAGCACGATTTGATTATTTTAGCCTAATTCGTCACCTTTTCCTTCCACATGCAATATGCCACTGGCATCCCGGTTACAAACTTATATTGCAAAATATATATTTTTTGGAAGAAACAGGGCATGAAAACAATGTCTTTTCGGGAAGCAAGCTGCCAAAGTTCTAAAATGTGTATGGTTTGGTACAAAAAGACAACAAGGAACCTCAAATTAAAATCCTCCAAATACCAAACTTTCGGAGCTTCCCAAATTCCCACTTTTTCATGCCATGGGAAGAAGATTAAATTGGACTTTGTAGTGAATGGTTGTTGAACAAACAAACCCTAGACCAAATTTGATTATTTTTTTTCTTCACTAAGTTTTGTTCATTGTAATCTGATATGTTTGTGTTGTCCGGTTAAATAAAAGGTCGAATTTAAAAGGCACTCGGGCAAAATAACAAAAACAAAGGATATTATTTTTCCAAATTAAAAAAATATTAAAAAATACAAATTGGGGAGATCTCAATCTTTCTTGTTTTGATAATTTTGAGGTAATTCCACGGGGCACTTGTATTACAAAGTGATATGATGCTTGGGTATGGCCTCCCAAAAACGTACCCTAAGCGCTTATTTTCACTTAGCAGGAAAAAACACATGCCCTTAAGCAAGCATTTTGGTTGATTTGCTACCCCAAACAACAAGAATTTGGTGGATTTGCTACCCCTAACAAGTTATTTTGGTTAATTTTACTACCCTAAACAAGAGTAATTTGTTGTGAATGGCTAAAATCATTACCTAAAGAAGTACACCCAATTATGAACCTACCCCCCACCCGCTTTCTACCACCCAATTATGGATTAGTATGTGCCTTCCTGTAATAGTGCGGGTTGAAAAATAAAAACAAATTGATAGATTTTCAAAGCATGTCCCTTTAATTGACCAACAGGACCTTTACCACAATTGGAGAACACCTCAAGGGGCTTGGGTCAGTGCTTATACTGGACCAAGTTTGTGATCATAGTAATTGGTAGCTTTTGGTGTTAGCTTGGGGGGGGGATTTTAAAAAAAAAAAACCTGGGGAATGGGAGGATTTTCAAAGAAAATATGCCCCCTTTAATCAGCCCACATGCCTCTTGATCACCCCCATTGGAGTACACATGACCCTTGGAGACCAGTTGATCTTCTGATCAAGTTGGCTTCAATTAGCCCAAGTAGAAGTAGGGGTTTGTGTAGTAGAAACTTTCTCTGAAAACTTTGGAAAACACGCTAGAGGAGAAAGAAAAGAATTGCGGACTGCATACTAGGATGCCTCCTGCAAATTCTTGCAGGCGACACAAAATGAGGCATCTATAATCAAGTCTATACCATAGGATGTCTTTGGTAATATGATTCGGGTACAATGCATGTGATATAGTATTTTTGTGTGATGTTGATAAAAAATGTTTTCTTTTTTTCCCTAGCAAATGAGGAACAGGATTTAAAGGGATTAGCAGCGCATGCGAGAGAATAAAAAAACTGTGAAATTAAAAAAAATCATGATAAAATTCATAATTTTTGATTGTTGTTACTGGCATGGATATGCAAGGAATAAACCTCTGCAAGTGGTGGCTTCAAATCGGTTGTTGTTTAAAAACAAGGTAGTACTTTTTATTCGATTCTTTAATTTCTATACGTGAGTCATCAAAATTCCGGAATTGGATCAAAAAAAGGAGTGTATTGTAGATTTTGAGATGTCATCGCTGTAGGTTTTATTTGCGGGGAGAATTGGGAGAAGGGAATGACAAATTTACTCAAATACTTCATTTTCTTCATATTTTGGTGGTTTTGTTTCTTACATTAAAGCAGTTATTATGGAATTGTACAAACGTATCCCTGATTTATACTGTTCAAAACAAATGCATTTCCACATTTTCGATTTCTCTCGCAATAGCGCTGTAATCCCTTCTTTACTATTTTGTGAAAATGAGTATTAGGGAGCTATGGTCATTGTCACTTTAAAGGAAAAGTAAATAAACTGGCGCCACTTGTAGAAGTTACCTTAACTTGAGAGCTGAACATCAGATAAATATCTGAACATAGTGCTTGCATAGTAAGTGCAGGGTTAAACTGTTCACAAGAGCTAGGCTACCCAGCTAGCCTAGTTATGCGTGTGTTACCGGTGTAACATGCGTGCCTAACCTATACTCGGTCGCTCGAAATATGAAGTAGCGACGAGGGCGGTATACATTGTAACGACTTTCGTCCCGCGCGAGCAAAGCCCAAGAGCAACGAAAAACATCGAAAGACGGCAGGGGTTTATAAGCGCACGCCGTCGTCACTTCCATACTTCAGACAAAGACAAAAGTATAGTTAATCACTGGTAGAGCCCATTTATGTATCATGCTGAGTTGTAACAAGTATTAGATTGTACTTGGGTGGAAAAAACAGACAAAAATGTGACCGTGAGGGCTTGTTTTGCAAAACTAAGTTAGCCTGAAAAAAAAACCAAAGTTTAGCCACTAGCCTAGCTCGGGGGGACCAGGTTCTCACATTAGGATGGTTAGGTATAGGGCAGGTGCCGCCTATAAGACCCTCATTTTCCTGGTGTATAAGTAATTTATGCTAGTCCGGCGTACTCCAGTCCGGCTACAACGGTAAGGAATAGGGCACTCAATTCAGTTACTCTTCACGCAACAATTGTTTCACACTTTATTCCTCATCTATTGGAGCACAGACTATGACTCCCCCGGCTCTGGGCCGGACTATTGCTTTCACAACGGTCTTTTTCAGTTCCAGTGACCCCGATTTAGGACCATTTCGTTCCGGACCCTACTTTTCATGTCACAAAGATCCATAATTCTACCCAATTTTCTTCAAAACACCTCAAAAAGTAGCTGAAATGAGGAAAATTGCAGCTGATTTTCTGAAATTTTTGGAAAATCTAGTGCCGGAGGACCCTTGGTCTCAAATCAAGCTCTGGAGTCTCATTTTTGAATCCGGGCAGCACATACCTTCCCCAAAAAAGTTGAGAACTTCCGCCCCCCCCCCCCCCACTCCACAGGCCTAGATAAGGAGTTCCATAAGCCTTAGGGTATATTAGTCAACTGAGCTCGGATGGGCGTGAATAATTGAAAAACAAATCGAACTTCATGCACACTCATGGACTCATCAGTTGATCATCAGCAGTAGAAAGCAGCCCTTGGCCTGAATGTAGGCATGGGCATGTCAAAGCAAAACAGATTCCACGGCCCAAGCTTATATAGTGGAGGGGCCTATGTAAAATTGGTGAGTCCATGTTAATTGTTGGCAAGCACTATAACGTATCCTATGGGTCTGGACAGTTCAGAAAATCGATGTTGCCATTTCTGTTGAACTTTAGTGACCTTGACACAAGGTCAAAGGTCAAAATGGTAAACATCGTCCAAAGATACGGACCTGTACCAAAAAGTGGCAAATTTCACAAGGGATATGGTATATGATATTTATTTTGTTATTAGACCCTTCGTTCTTGTATAGGCATAAACTAATTAGAGACAATAATATTCATAACTTGCCTTATACAGGCCCAGTTATGTCCAAAGCACGAGTTAAGGCCTCAAGTTCTGCACAATGTAGTAATCTGTAAACACCTCTAATCTGCTCAAATGTAGAATGAACCCTACCCAATCCCCATTATTTCTTGCTATTAGCCTAATACCAATGGGTGAAGTAAAGCAAAGCAAGTTGTTTTGTAAAAATGTGCAAGAGAAAATGATCGAGGTAGTACATGGTACTGAATTCTTATTACCGTGAAATAACACGATTCGCACTTCATAGACAAAAGTATGATACTAATTATCTTAGTCTCAGTCACTGTATGATGGTTTCATTATTCGATCCATCCAGAGAACTGGAGAGTCTCGTCTCAAGCAAGATCAAGTTAGTCCCCCATATACCGCGGGGGGGGGGGGGGGGGGGGGGACTCTCAGGTTTGTTTTGGGTGGGACATTGACCCTGGACGTAGTAACCCATAGCTACACCTTTTTTTGCCAAAAAGGGACCCCATCGCGTTACCCGAGGATGGGCAAATGTTAGGCCAACTTTAATGCAAATTTTTTGCCCTTTTTCCAAATGTTGACAATTTTTACTCAGATTGAGGAAAATTTGGACTAATTTTCCAACAATTTTTCGAAAAATTGGGTTTCGATTGAGAAAATATTGAAAAAAACGACCCTTTGCCATATTACCAAATTGGCTAAAAAGGGGGTCATTGGATATACCAGAAGGCGAAAAATGAGACTGTGTCTGTGGCCGTACCTGTATGGTCATTGTGTTGAGGGGACTTCCCCATGCATATACCCAACCCCATTGCATCACAGCTGTTATTAATTAACATTGGTTGGAAACAAATTATGTTACACAGTTGTAAAAAAGTGCAAAACAATTGTGATTCTCTTCATTTGTATGAATGCTGTATCCTTTTTCACGGCATAGACCCTGAATAGTCTATAGATAGGCTAAAGCAAGATCAAGTTAGAGTCATCCCTCCCATTATACCTCGCTATTAATGCCCATGGTTAATGCATTGTGTTTACACAGTTAGTAACAATGTTCCACACAAAACTTGCGATTTTTTCCATAAAAAAAGGGCCAAAACATGAAAATATTATTTACTGCTGTCCCGGGCTGCTGTCACTTCGTCCATAGATAGATAGATAGATGTTATATTCTTGTTCAAACCACTACGTTCACAAAATCTTAAGTGTTCTAAAACAAACACTGTTGATCAAAATTTAGCTTCTTTCTTTGACGTAACCTGTTTTCATTGAACATTGATCATTATTTCCCGGGCCATAAGTAATTGGGGATCTAAGTGTTACAGAACCATAATTCCAAATCAACCCTAAGCTTATGGAGTTTGTTCATTGAACATGGGCACTGGCAGTATGGAGATGGGGAATATCCTGAGCATCAAACAGCATGTGCTGTCCACCCCCAAACACAAACACAAAAGGGCAAAGGGTGTCCACCTATTTGTTGATTCACGGTCCATAAAATGGTCCAAAGTGTAGAGAAGTTTTGACAAAGAAAGGCCACTTTTTAGTGATGAGATGTTCAAAAAGTCCATTTTTAGGGGGGTGATCTGCTTTTACCAAAAAGTCCGCACCCCCCAACAAGGAGGTTTAAAAAGTACCGGAGAAACAGTGCAATAATTTGATGGGTCTAAAAGCAAGTATGGTAAGGTAATATCCTACTCTCTAAATGCACTCTAAAAAGAGTGAAATTTCACAGCTTTCAAAGAATACTTTTTGGGTCAAATTACTCTGATACATTTAACAATATATAAAATTAATCAATTTTGTCAATTATCAAGATCCAAGTTTGACCCAAAAAGTGTGTGAATTAAGGTATGAAATATTTCACTCTTTTTGGAGTGGACCCTGCTTTAGTCACTCCAAAAGGACGCAATTCACTCTTTTGATTTAGAGAGTACCCTTAATTATAAGTATTGGCAATATTGACCCCTAATCAAGTTATCAATCAAGCTAGGCTATACTGAATAGCTCATGTACACAAATGAGCCGAATACGATACAAATTCGAATATCACAAATCGTACTAATGTAAGTTCAGTCGTTTTCACGTGTGACAACGTACACCTTTTTTTCAAGATTTCAGTGGTTTTGCTACCCTTTTTGCATATGATATGCAAAATTTGAAAATACCCTTTTTACGGTTGGTTGGTCGTACATGATATCCCCTTATCAATGAACAGTGACCACCCCCCCCCCGGGGCCCTGGAAAGGCAAGAATAATTAAACAAATCACACATGTGCGTGAAGACTGAAAAGATAATTAGTAACACTAACTTTGTACTCTGTAGTGCGAATCGTGGTTGTTTCACGGTTATAACAACAATTAATTCAGAGATTTGGTTTAACCCTAGTCTTACCAAGGGGGGGGTGTTCCACCCACCCCCCCCCCCTAGGTGAAACTTTGTTCCGGGCGCTAAGAGCCAAAAGCTCCGTAAAAAAGGCTTATGGGTATCGTTCTTCATCCTTTATGGTCATTTTAGCTTAAAACCGGGGTTAGGGTATGCATTCAAAGGCGAAGGGTAGGGGGAGGTGCCACCTACAGATATTTATGGTACATTTTTTAATATTATGCATAGTACGGCTCTCTATTAAAAACTCTATGTTTATGTAACACTAGTCAAGTGCCATCATTAGAAACTGAAAACCGCATGAAAAATCCGATATTCCTACGATTTTTAGCGCAAAATTGGATTCTGGCCTATTTTCTATGGAAAATGCCAATTTTGTCGGCACAATATGACGTCATGGTGACGCTATACTAGGTATGTGCAGGAGGCGGAGCCAGGATTTGAAAAATGTCAAAATTACCGGGGCTGAAAGGGCTGAAACTGTCCAAAAGGGGCTTGTGATTTGAAGATTTTGCAGAATTACGGGAGGGCGCGCCCCCTCCGCCCCCTCCCTGGATCCGCTGCCGATGTTGGTAATTATTTTTGGTAATCAATGGAAGAGGAGGACATAACTATCCACTGGTGTCAAAAATCATAAGATCGGGTGCTTTATAAAACAAATCTCAAGGGGTGGTAACCCCCCTACCAAAAAAGGCTTGGGAAGACGAGGGATTAAGACACATCAACCATTTTCTCTTGTACATTTTCCTGAAACAACTTGGTTTCCTAGCCATGGGCATTAATAGCAAGGTATAATGGGGGTTGTGTAGGGGTTCACTATACATTGTTGCAAAAACATGAGGCCTCACTAAATCTTGATTTGGACAGGACTCACCCGACTGGGGTCTGAATAGGCAAATTTATGATATTATTATTGTCTCTAATTAGATTATTTGCATATAACAAGAAAACAAAAGCTCAAGTAACAAAATAAATATTCATATACAATATTCCTTGTGAATTTGCACATTGTGATACCAAGGTCGATATAATTGGACGATGTTGACCATTTTGACCTGGAAACTTCGTGTCAGGTTCACTAAAGGTCAACGGAAAAAATGGCAAACATCGTTTTCTGAATAGTCAGACCCCGGTTAGAAAACATTTATAATGGTTGCCAACAATTAACATGAAACTTCATTAAAATCAACTCTTGGAGAACATAGGACCTCACTAATAGTTAGTTGCACCCACAGTATTGCATGATGGGCAGAATCAACCATTGTCAGATTTTGGTTCAGAATTCTGTTACGAAATGGAGCCACCGGGGATCAGAAATTTTGTAAAAATACACTATCATTAATTGTCATTACCATTTTGAAGACCGGAATTCGAAAATGGCTAGGAATAAAAGGAACTTCTGCCGGGATGAACGTTTTTTTAATTGGGCGGTCAAACGAAAACGTCAGTCCGATTAAAGAATGCGTATGATTTGCTCGTATATTTAGGTTGCATTGCGAATAAAGGCCAAGAGGGGTTATTTTCGGCTCAATTTTATCGTGAAATGTTTTTGCGTTTTTTTCGGTGTTGTATTTTCGGCGGCTACAGTTTGTGGTACAAAATTACTCAATATTTTCTCTCCAACAATTACGAGAATAAAACAAGCCATGTTCTGTGGTGCCAACAGCCATTAACATTATACATTATGTTTCACAAACCTTGTAGTCCGATCGTGCTTAGAAAAAATTTGTCGGTCTTGCCACCGGTGGCTTTTTCGCACTGTGTTTACGTTTCTAAGCTCCACTTCCGGTATTCCGGTATCTTGAAAATTCCGGTTTCGAGCATGCGTTATGCCGTTGGTCCTAGTTACGGCCAGTGGCGACCAAGAAATCCAAAATTTAGATACCATCGTGAATTTTTTTTTAAATATGTTCAAAACAAATTTTCTTTATTCCAAAAAATCAAGTGAATTTAAGTATTTACGAACAGCGATTGCTCAACGCTTCATTTCCTTGGAAAACGTCTCGTCGTCATGGTCCCTGCAGACTGTTATTACACATGTAGTGCAATGTCATTTAGAAAATAAATTATTTAAATTTTTTTTTGGTTTAGGAACCTACTTATTATTTATTTTATTTCTTACGTGTGAGACAGCCCTCCTCGACAGTTCCCGTTCAATCCATCAAACAGACTGTCGCTTTTCTAACATGTAGTGAGGAAAATTAACAAAAAAGAATCGTAATCATTATGTTCTTACTGTTAAAGGCTCAGTCACCGAAACAGATTGAAAAAAAAACACTTTAAGATGATCAAGAATGGTGCCGATTTGGCCCCCAATTTCGAAATCGTGAGCAGTTTTTCTTTTTCGTGTGTAGTTTTGGCAAGGTCTGGGATTTCTGTACAATCTTCTGTTAGGCTTACCGATTATTGCTAGAAAACCATTCCAGACTGATATCGTGCGTAATTTTCCCTTTTCAGGTTGTAGGTTTGGCCAAGTATGGGGGACTGTCCTTACAGTCTTCTGCAGTCTTGTGTGGTCGGGAGCACTGTTAAAAATGGAATTAAATAACGGCGTTTTGACTGGCAGCGGACTCACAACAGCTACACGACATTTTTACCGTTAGTTGCACGTTTCGAGTCCCTTCTTTACAGTTATTTGCACGTTCGAGCCCGGTGACAGTCAAAAACGACGTTTTTTAAAGAACATTTTTAACAGTGCAGAACAGGCCCAGACCTTGCAAAAAATACAAACTGCTCACAAACTGCGCACCTACTGGACATGCTGGAAGTGGTTTTCTAGCCAAAAATCGCCGTGTGGACTGAGCCTTAGTACCAGTTGCAAATGGGTACCCAGGCAAGTA
>JAMKCH010006313.1:0-61996 GCA_023653785.1 Ophioderma brevispina
TACCCATGAACCAAAGCTATCAATTGATAACGGAAGATTATTAAAGAATAAAATAAAATTCTTGAAAAATACGATCTTGCTTAAAGGGATCCATATTACCCCACTTTACCCTAGTAGTAGTAAAGTCACGAAGTTTATTAACACTTAATTAACACTTATTGCACTTCCGTTAGTGCATAACGGGGGGGGGGGGGTTACTAGGCCCCCCCTAATATAACCACTTTCCTATAGGATTGTTTAGATGAAATCCACCACATGTTAGAAGGCTTCAAAGACATCAACAATAAAGAAATAAAACAGAAGAAAGTTGTTCAGTAGGAAAATTAGGGGCAAAACATTGATTTTAATGTTGCGTCAAAATGTGCGAAAAAGACACTAATTTGTTTCTGCATTTTCTACTGCATTGCTTCACCTAGACTTGTGCTGATTGCTTTAATTGGTGAAGAATGAACTATATTTACCATATTAAGCACAAACATAAATGTCTCATGCCATTTTATATTTTTTAGGGTTACTTGTATATTTTACCATAAGTTCCTACAGTAAACCGCTACATGATGTATATAAAATATTATGGCTCCAATGGCCTACTATACTTTGCAAGATTTTTTTAATTAATTATTTACTTTGTTTATGTCACTAGGTGTATGCATTATAAAAATCAGAATCACTGTAACTGTAATAAGATTTTTCACTTTTGTCATGGGCACTTCCGTTAGTGCATAAGGGGGTGTGGGGCTCCTAGGGACCCAACCTAATTAAGGCAAAAACGACGCGATGGATTTGAATTTTTTGCACCAATGCAAGCGCAACTAAAAGTTAGACGAATACAAAAAATATAAACCAAATATACTGCAGCGTTAACAATCGCAGGCTGAAAAACAAAAATTGGGTACCTAGGAACCCCCCTTATGCAGTTAAGTGTTAATATTTGATTTACGGCGAATGGTTTTAATACTGCGAGCATTAAGGTACAGTAGATTAAGTCCATGTTTCTTATCACGACGAGGATCTGGTTGGTCTTCACTACTACTACTGCTATCCAAGTCACTAGCAATGTCAGATGAGTCGAAGAATGAACTGAGTCGCTAAACTGAGGCAAAATACACGATGGGCAAAACCAATAATGCATCAAGGGGGTACCCTTAGGACCGCGGGCCAAAATAGGTCCATACAAGGATAGACAAGACACTGTGTGTCGAAACTGCCCGGTTACTTGAGGTCAACATTTTACATACACATGAGAAAATAGCCAGGGATCGATCAAGGACCGACCAAGACAGAACCCCGCCACTGTGTCTCAGTGCAGTCCCCAAGGGACGTTAAGAAATTTCCGCTGAGTTGCCAGTTGTGCATGTTTTCATTGATAATTTTGAAGCAAGTTGAAGGTATGCATATATATGTATGCAATACCGTGTGATACTAAATGTTGCAGCCCTGTAGTGTTTTGTATTATGTGAACACTATGTATCAAAAACATATTTAACATAAAATGTGTGATGCTATCTACTATGTGTGATTCTTTTTAAATTATTGGTATATTGGTCAAGGCATTTTTGTTTCATTTTGTTATGATGCAGTATTTTGCAGACAACATTCAGTATGTTTAGCTCTATCAACAAATAGTTTTTTGCATAATGATTTACAAGTGTAAGTTACACTTTATTACCATATGTTAATCAATTATGTTAATTACTGAAGATGTTCAAACATAATAAAACACTTAAAATTGAGCTACAATGACACTTTTGAATGTAAATAAAAATAGTGCCTATATTATTTATGAGTTTTATAACACGTAAGCTCAATGATAAAGCATGTATTTATTCATTAGGATCTTTAATATTTATTTCTGCTCTTCAGAAGTTTGTATTTTAGCATTTTAGCAGTTACAAAACTAAATAGTGATAATATGTAAACTAGCATGTCATCTGGTCATATGCCTTGTTCATCCAGTGTTTTTACCTTTACAAGTTCAATATTCTTTCCATATTTACAGTGTGGCAACACTAAACACAAATCCCACCAGTGGGAGCAACTAGAGTAAAGATTGGCCTTGGACTTGCCTACTGTAAACTAACATATGGTGACCTAATTTGTTGGATGTAAACAAAACTTGGAAAGTGGGTTGATTGAGGTCATTACACCAATTGGAAAACAGACCGACAGTCTAAGTTTAGCGAGCAAATTTGGCCGGGTCCTTAGAGTAGAGCTTAGTGTACACATCGAGTTAGCCTAAGCTCTGGGTTACACAGTGATGAGGAATCTTGTTGTGTAATATTAGAATCTTAATCTCCAACCCTAAAAACCCTAAAATGACTCATTTATGAATCTTGCCTTTTAGATTTTAAAATTGAAATTTCCTGCGGCGACCATCTTAGATTTGATCATTATGGCGGCTTTGAAGGATAAAATTAACATTAATTAAAATAATTGGGAATCTGGAATTCTTCAACCCCTCCCCCCCCCCCAACGTTTAAAAAAAAAAAAAACTGAAAAGATGCATCTTGAATATAGCCTTTTAGATTTAAAATTAAATTCAGGTGGTGGCCATATTGGATTTGGCGGGGCCCATTAGATACATGAAACCAAAAATCCATCAGCCATAACTGGGGGAAAAAAAAAAAAGTTGTTTATTGCAGCACTGGAAGCTTACAAGTATTAACAAAAACATTATTTCTCAAAACAATAATATAAAGCTATACGGTTTTTTCAGCAAAGTTGTACAAAATGATTATGGATCAGAGAAACTTTCATTGATCAATAACATATTTAAATAGATTCGTAACAGGGAGTTCTCTGCATTAAAGGGGGATGGTCCGATTTAAATATATAAAGTTTTCATCTTGATAGAAATGGACTTCACCCAAACCCCATCTGTGAAAATTTCGCGCCGATATTTCAATCCGTTTTGAGGTGACAGCTAGAAACGTGATTTTTGGAGCCCCATAGAGTACTGTGTAAACTAATTTGGCCGACCAAAATGGAGTACACTTTCCGGTCAAACTCCGAAACCAAACATCCTCTAGCCCTAGATTTCACAGGGTAGAAAAATAGTAGCTTTCTTCTATACCAAATTTTCGACCCGTCCGGTAAAATCGAGCTTCTGGGGACGATGCTATTAGCGGATCGGGCCATGACCTTTAAACTTTGCACAAAATCAACTTGATCCGATGAACTTCATTGTCAATGATTGTTTTGGGAAACAGATTTGAAACAGATTATGTATTTTGGCTAAGAGATTTTTACTTAACAATATTGCAATAACGCTCTACTAAAGACACTTTGATATTGCTCCCCTTTTCCCCCCTGACAAAAGGATGGAAGCATCATAGAGTTTTTACAGGAGTTCGTCCTTTTTAGTCAAGCGTCTATTTTATGTCAGACAGCCTGGCAAAATGGAAGCATCCATAGAGTTTTCACAGGAGTGCGTCCATTTTGGTCAAGCGAGTCCATTTTTTGTCAACACCCTGAACAAAAAGGAAGCATCCATAGAGTTGGTACACGATTGCGTCCATTTTTTTGTAAACCGCGCATTTTTGGTGAACACCCTGACCAAAATAGAAGCCATCCATAGAGTTTGTACAGAGTGCTTCCATTTTTTGTCAAGCGTCCATTTTTTGTCTTTTTTTTTTTTTTTAAAAATGGAAGCATCCATAGAGTTTTGTACATGAGTGCGTCCATTTTTGGTCAAGCGTCCATTTTTTGTTCAGACCCTGTACAAAAATGGAAGCATCCATAGAGTTTGTACAGAGTGCGTCCATTTTTGTACAATCGAACCATTTTTTGTCAGACAACAGGCATGACAAAAATGGAACAGATTATGTATTTTGGATAAGATATTTTACTTAACAATATTGGCACACATACGCTCTAATAAAGCAACTTTGATAATTGCTCCATTTTCCACACCCTGACAAAAATGGAAGCCTCCATAGAGTTTGTACAGGATTGGGTCCATTTTTAGTCAAGCGTCTATTTTATGTCAGACAACCTGACAAAAATGGAAGCATCATAGAGTTTCTCACAGGAGTGCGTCCATTTTTTGGTCAAGCGTCCATTTTTTGTCAGACACCCTTACAAAATGTGAAGCATCCATAGTTTTTGTACTGGAGTGCGTCCCTTTTTAGTCAAGCGTCTATTTTTGGTGAGACACCCTGCAAAAGTAGAAGTCATCCATAGAGTTTGTACAGTGGCTTCCATTTTTTGTTCAAGCGTCCATTTTTTGGTCAGACACCCTGACCCAAGTGTAAGCATCCATAGAGTTGGTTACAGAGTGCGCCATTTTTTGGTCAAGCGTCCATTTTTTGGTCCCAGACAGCCTGACAAAACTGGAAGCATCCATAGAGTTGTACAGGAGTGCGTCATTTTTTGGTCAAGCGACCATTTTTGGTCAACACATGTCAAAAATGGAAGCATCCATAGGACTTTGGTACGGATGCGTCCATTTTTGATCAACGTCCATTTTTGGTCAGACAGCCTGACCAAAATGGAAGCATACATAGAGTTTGTCCAGGATTGCGTCCATTTTGGTCAAGCTTCCATTTTTGGTCCCCAAGGGAAAAAACACCCTGACCAAAAGCATCAAGAGTTTTAACCCGGAAGTGCCGGTCCATCTTTGGGTCAAAGCGTCCATTTTTGGTCAACACCTCTACAAAATGGAAGCATCCATAAGAGTTTGTACAGGAGTTGCGTCCATTTTTTATCAAGCGTCCATTTTTGGTCAGACACCCTTGACCAGAAGTGGAAGCATCCATAGAGTGGTACAGGAGTGCGGTCCTTTTTTGGTCAAGCGTCTATTTTTGTCAGACACCCGTCAAAAATAGAATCACCATAGCATTTGTATCAGGAGTGCGTCCATTTTTGGTCAGCGTCCTTTTTGTCAAGACACCCTTGACAAAATTGAAGCATCCAAGAGTTTTTTACACAAGTGCGTCCATTTTTTGTCAAGCCGCCATTTTTTTTTGTCCAGACCCCTGACAAAAGTGGAAGCGTCCATAGAGTTTGTACAGGAGTGCGCCATTTTTATTCAAGCTCCCATTTTTGGTCATACACCCTGACCCAGCAATGGAAGCACCATAGAGTTTTGTACACAAGTGCGTCCATTTTTGGTCAAAGCGGTCCATTTGTTTGTCAGACACCCTGGCAAAATGGAAGCATCAATAGAGTTTGTACAGGACTGCGTCCATTTTTTTCAACGTCCATTTTTGGTCAGACACCCTACCAAACTTGGAAGCCATCCATAGAGTTTGGTACATGAAACGTCCACTTTTTGGTCTGACACCCTGTCAAAAATGGAAGCATCCATAAAATTTGTACAGAGTTCGTCCCAATTTTTGGTCAAGCTCCATTTTTGGTCGACACCCTGACAAAATGTGAAGCATCAATAGAGGTTGTACAGGATTGCGTCCACTGTTTTGTCAGGCTCCATTTTTGGTCAGACCCCTGACCACAAGTGAAGCAATCAATAGTTTGTACATGAGAGCGTCCATTTTTTGGTCAAGGGTCCATTTTTGGTCAGACAGCCTGACGAAAATGGAAGCACCATAGAAGTTTTGTACAGGAGTGCGTCCATTTTAGTCGTGCATCCATTTTTATGGTCAGACATCATTACAAAAATGGAAGCATCAGTAGAGTTTGTACAGGAGTGCGTCCATCTTTGGGGCAAGCGTCCATTTTTGGTCAGACACTCTGACAACAATGGAACATCCATAGAGTTTGTACCAAGTGCGTCCCCATTCTTTGTCAATCATCCATTTTTGGTCAGACAACCTGAACAAAATTGGAAGCATCCATAGACGTTGTACAGGAGGGTGCGTCCATTTTTAGTCAATCGTCCATTTTTTGGTCGACATCCTGTACCAGAAGTGAGCATCCATCGAGTTTGTACACAAAGTTCGTCCGTTTTTGGTCAGGCGTCCATTTTTGGTCATAACACTCCTGACAAAAATTGAAGCAATCCATAGAGTTTGTACCCAAGTGCTTCCATTTTTTGTCAAGCATCCATTTTTGGTCAGAAAACATGACAAAAGTGGAAGCATCATAGAGTTTGTACAGGAGTTGCTCCTTTTATCCCAAGCGTCATTTTTTGGTCAGACACCCTGACCAGAAGTGGAGCATCCATAGAGTTTGTAACGGTGCGTTTCCATTTTTTATCAAGCGTCTATTTTTGTCAACCCCTGTCAAAATGGAGACATCCATAGAGTTTGTACAGGAGTGCGTCCTTTTTTTGGACCAAGCGTCCATTTTATGTCAACAACCTGACAAAAGTGGAAGCATCCATAAGTTTTGTACAGGATGGCGTCCATTTTGGTCAAGCGTGCCCATTTTTTGTCAGACACCTTAACCAAAAGTGGAAGCATCCATAGAGGTTTGTAACAGGTATGCGTCCATTTTTGGTCAAGGTCCATTTTTGGTCAGAAACCCTGACCAAAAGTGGAAGCATCCATAAAGTTTTTTGTACAGGAGTGCTCCATTTTTTGGTCAATCGTCCAGTTTTGGTCGACAGCGCTGAAACCAGAAGTGGAAGCCTCCAATAGATTTTTGTACAGATTGCGTCCATTTTTTATCAAGCGTCTATTTTTGGTCAGACCCTGTCAAAAATGGAACATCCCTGGAGAGTTTTTGTACCAGTAGTGCGTCCATTTTTGGAACGCGTCCATTTTATGTCAGACCACCTGACAAAAGTGGAAGCCATCCATAGAGTTTGTACAGGAGTGCGTCCCTTTTTTTGGTCAAGCGTCCATTTTTGGTCAGACACCCTGACCAAAATGGAAGCATCCATAGAGTTTGTACAGGAGTGCGTCCATTTTTTGGTCAAGCGTCCCATTTTTGGTCAGACACCCTTACCAAAAAGTGGATCCCTGATTCCTTTTTACCTCGATAGTTTCCCTCTTTTCTTCCCCTTTCTTCTTTCTCCAGTTTCTTTCCCCTTCTCGTTTTCTCTTCTTTTGCAATTACCCCTTGCTTCTCCGTCCCATTCTTTCCCTCTTTCCCTTTTTTCATTCTCCTTTTTCTCTCTCCATCTTTCTCTTTTCTTTCTTTCTCCCTTCGGCCCTCGTCCTTCTTTCTACTGTTTTCCTTTCCGCTATCCTTTCTCTACCAACCTTCTAACTTCTGTGACTCCCTTTCTCCTCTTTTTCCTTTCTCTCCCACCTTCTTGGCTTTTTCTTTCGTCGCTCCCTTTCCCTCCTCCTGTGCACTCCCTTGTACTTAGTTGTTTTTCTCCTCTCCTTTCATTCCCTTTCTATTGAAGAATCCATAGAGTTTGTACAGGAGTGCGTCCATTTTGGTCAAGCGTCCTTTTTGGTCAGACAGCCTTGACCAAAATGGAGAATCCAATAGAGTTTGTACAGGAGTGCGTCCATTTTTTGGTCAAGCGACCATTTTTGGTCAGACAGCATGACAAAAAATGAAGGCATCCATGACTTTGTACAGGAGGGCGTCCATTTTGATCAAGGGCGTCCATTTTTGGTCAGGAAAGGCTGACAAAAATGGAAGCATCCATAGACTTTGTACCGGGTGCTCCATTTTTGGTCAAGGTCCATTTTTTTTAAAAACCCTTGATTTTTGCGATTTTGGCATTTTCCCATTTTTTAGCGGGAGTTTGTACAGAGTGCGTCCATCTTTGGTAAGCGTCAATTTTTGGTCAGACAATTCTGACCAAAGGGACAGCATCCATCGAGTTGTACAGGAGTGCGTCATTTTTAGTATCAAGCGTCCTTTTTGGTCAGACACCGACAAGAAGTGGAAGCATCCATAGATTTGTACAGGAGTGCGTCCATTTTGGTCAAGCGTCTAATTTTTGTCAGACCCCTGTCAAAATAGAAGCACCATAGAGTTTGTACAGGAGTTCGTCCATTTTTGGTCAGCGTCCATTTGTGTCAGGCACCCTGACAAAAATGGAAGCATCCATAGAGTTGTTTACACAAGTGCGTCCATTTTTTGTCAAGAATCCATTTTTGGTCAGACAACCTGCCAAAAGTGGAAGCGTCATAGAGTTGTAAGGAGTGCGTCCATGTTATTCAGCGTCCATTGTGGTCAGACACCCTGACCAGAAGTGGAAGCATCATAGAGTTTGTACCACAAGTGGTCATTTTGGTCAAGCGTCATTTTTGGTCAGACACCATGGCACAAATGGAAGATAAATAGGAGTTTGTACCGGATGCGTCCACTTTTTGTCAAGCGTCCATTTTGGAGACACTCCTGACCAAAAGTGGAAGCATCATAAGAGTTGTACATGAAAAGCGTCCATTTTTGGTATGACACCTGTCAAAGGGAGCATTCATAGAGTTGTACAGGAGTGCGATCCAATTTTGGTCAAGCGTCCCCCCATTTTTGGTAAGACCACCCTGACAAAAATGGAAGCATAATAGAGTTTGTACAGGATGCGTCCACTTTTTGTCAGGAGTCCATTTGGTCAGACACCCGACCAAAAGTGGAAGCATCCTAGAGTTTGTACATGAGAGCGTCCATTTTTGGTTTCAGGGTAAATTTTGGTCAGGGACAGCTGACCAAATGGAAGCATCCATCGCGTTTGTACAGGAGTGCGTCCACCCATTTTTTTAGTCAAGCGTCCATGTTTTGGTCAGACCGTCTGACAAAAATGGAAGCATCCATAGGAGTTTGTACAGGGGCGGTCCCTCTTTGGTCAAGCGTCCATTTTTGGTCAGACACTTCTGACAAAAAGGAAGCATCCATAGGTTGTACACAAGTGCGTCCATTTTTTGTCAGCATCCATGTTTGTCAGAAACGTGACAAAAGTGGAAGCATCCATATGGTTTGTACCGGATGCGTCCATTTTTAGTCAAGCGTCCATTTTTGGTCGGACATCCTGACAGAAGTGGAAGCATCCATTAGAGTTTGTACACAAGTGCGTCCATTTTTGGTCAGGCGTCCATTTTTGGGTCAGCACGATGACAAAAATTGAAGAATCATAGAGTTTTGTACACAGTGGCGGCATATTTTTGTCAGCCCACCATTTTGTCAGAAAAAACCTGATAAAATTGGAAGCATCCATCGAGTTGGTACAGGAGGCGTCCTTTTTAGTCCAAGCGTCCATTTGGTCAGACACCTGACCAGAAGTGGAAGCATCCATAGAGTTTGTACAGGAGTGCGTCCATTTTTTATCAAAGCGTTATTTTTGTCAGACACCCTGTCAAAAATGGAAGCATCCATAGGTTTGTTACGAGGGCGTCCATTTTTGACAAGGTCCATTTATGTAGACAACCTGACAAAAAGTGGAGGGCATCCATAGAGTTTGTACAGGAGTGAGTCTCCATTTGGTCAAGCGTCCATTTTGGTTCAGACACCCTGACCAAAAGTGGACGCATCCATAGAGTTTGTACAGGAGTGCGTCCATTTTTTGTCAAGGCCATTTGGTCAGAAACCCTGGCCAAAAAGTGGAAGCATCCATAAAGTGTGCTACAGGAGTGGCGTCCCTTTTTGGTCAATCGTCCAGTTTTGGTCAGGACAGCCTGACCAGAAGTGGAAGATCCATAGAGTTTGTACAGAAGTTGCGTCCATTTTTATCAAGCGTCTTTTTTGTTCAGACACCCTGTCAAAAATGGAAGCATCCATAGAGTTGGACAGGAGTGCGTCCTCCATGTTGGACAAGCGTCCATTTTATGTCAGGCAACCGGACCAAAAGGGAAGCATCCATAGAGTGTGAACAGGAGTGGTCATGTTTGGTCCAGCGTCCTTTTTTGGTCAGGAAAACCCGACCAAAAGTGGAAGCATCCATAGCGTTTGTACAGGAGTGCGTCCATTTTTGGTCAACGCCATTTTTGGTCAGAAACCGACCAAACGTGGACGCACCATCCAGTAATTTGGAAGGGCAAGTGCGTCTTGCCATTTGGTCCAATCGTCATTTTGGTTCAGAAAGCCTGACAAAAATGGAAGCTCCATAGAGTTTGTACAGGGTGCGTCCATTTGGTAAGCGTCCATTTTTTGTCAGGTTGAAGTCGTCCATTTTTGGTCAGACAGCAGACAAAAATGGAAGCATCCATAGAGTTGGACAGGAGTGAGTCTATTTTTGGTCAAGCGTCATTTTTGGTCAGACACCCTGACAGAAGTGGAAGCATCCATAGAGTTTGTACAGGAGTGCGTACATTTTTTGTCACGCCTCATTTTTGTCCAGACAACCCTGTCAAAAATGGAAGCATCCATAGAGGATGTACAGGAGTGCGTACCATTTTTTGTCAAGCGGTCCATTTTTAGGTCAGGCACCTGACAAAGGTGGAAGCATGCTTAGAGTTTGTACAGGAGTGCGTCATTTTTGGGAAATAGAGGAAAGCGGGGCGGGAAGAAACTCTTACCCTACCAACTCGTTTCCCCCTATTTTCTTTCTTCTGATGTATTGTTATCCCTCCCTGTCCCGCGTTCCTTTGCTCTTTCTTCCCTTTTCCTCCCCCCTTTCTTTCCTTTTTTCTTTTCTTCATTTCTTCTGTGTATTTTCTCTAGGCCTTTCTTTCTTTTCTCTGACCAAAAGGGGAAGATCCATAGAGTTTGTAACAGGAGGGCGTCCATTTTGGTCAAGCGTCCATTTTGGTCAGGTCCCATTGTTGGTCAGACAGCATGACAAAAATGAAGCATCCATAGAGTTTTTACAGGAGTGCGTCTATCTTTGGTCACGCGTCCATTTTGGTCAGACACCCTGACCAGAAGTGGAAGCTCCATAGAGTTTGTACAGGATGTGCGTCATTTTTTATCAAGCTTATTTGTCAGGACCACCTGTACAAAAATGGAAGCATCCATAGAGTTTGGTCAGGAGTGCGTCCATTTTTAGTCAAGCGTCCATTTTTGGTCAGACACCCTGACAAAAGGGAAGCATCCATAGAGTTTGTAATGGTGCGTCATTTTTGGTCAAGCGTCAATTTTTGGTCAGACACCCTTACCAAAAGGGAAGCATCCATAAGTGTTGTACAGGAGTGCGTCCGTTTTGTGGTCAAGCGTCCATTTTTTGGTCAAGCGTCCATTTTTGGTCATACCCATGACAAAAGTGGAAGCATCTCTAGAGTTTGTACAGGAGTGCGTCTATCTTTGGTCAAGCGTCCAATTTTTGTTAGACCCCTGACCAAACGTGGAAGCATCCATAGAGTTTGTAAGGAGTGCGTCCATTTTTGATCAAGCCTCTATTTTTGTCGGACACCCTGTCAAAAATGGAAGCATCCATATAGCTTGTACAGGAGTGCGTCCATTTTTAGTCAAGCGTCCATTTTTGGTCAGACACCCTGACCAAAAGTGGAAGCATCCATAGAGTTTGTACATGAAGTGCGTCCGGGATTTTTTGGTCAATCGTCAATGTTGGTCACAGCCTGACAAAAATGGAAGCATCCATAGAGTTTTTAAAGGAGTGCGTCCATTTTTGGTCAAGCGTCCATTTTTTGGTCAGACAAACTGACAAAAATGGAAACATGCCTAGAGTTAGTACAGGAGTGGCATCTTTTTTCCGTCAAGAGTCCAATTTATAGTAAAGTAATAAAGTATGGTGGCCTGAAATCTGAACAGTTGAGGTGAGATATTTTGTGACATAATGATAAAAAGTTAATAGATATATCTCACGCTTCTCGATTTTTTGAGTTGACAGTTTGAGACTATCCCTTATCTTTGGATCGGATCTAATCAAATGGGAAATAATGGGCTGCCTTATTACATTTCAACTTCACAGCGCCCTCTTGATGGTTGCCTCAGCGAGTACTAGTACGGCGTAAAATGGATCCATCTACTTCGAGCACGTGTGTAGTGGATATACACAAATACCATACTTGAATATCCGTTACACATGTGGAATGCTTCCACTTTTGTCGTGCGTCCATTTCTGGTCAAAACACCGGCCACGGCCTATGGTGATCATCACCGTAAAAATTGTTTGTGTTTTTATTTATTACCACTGGTGCCTTGTTCCGATTTATGTCCTTTGTGTGTTCTCTATTTGATATAGAGCCTGGGGGGGCCCCAAAAAAACAGAAACCTTTTACACATACGCCCGATCAAGTACCGTGGGAAACAAACTGCGTTTTGATGGTAGAAGCAAATAATGCGCATACAAAGGCCCTTTCAATACTGTGCTAATAATGGTTAACCACTAATTCGACGGTTTTTTTTATATCTGTAGGAAAGAAATGGATTCGAGGGCTCAAATTTCCGGACGACAGAGAAATACGGCTTTTAATCTGATATCAAAATCGATACTACCACCTTTAAATTGAGTTTCAAGTACAATTTTTAAAAAAATCTCTGACCTACCGACCCTACTGTTTCGGGAGCCTCTATGGACAAACAATTTTTTGGCATCATGACGTGATGGCTATTAGGCCATGATACGTTTGCGATTTGACCATCTTTCCGTGCTACAGCACTTGGGATAACTTACTTTATTTATAGGTCGACTAAACTCATCCATGTCCATATGAAAGCCATTGCGTATAAGTTTAATAATTTTAACTTCAATAATTCTTTAAATAATCTAATTTGATGCCAATTTTTCAGTAAGTACAAGTGGTCGACTAGAGCATCAGGGCCATTCTTCAACAAAGTAAACCTTTTTGATAAAAAATGAATGGTATTGCAAGTTTCTTATCACGTTCATTATCACGTTAATCATCCTTCCAAGTTTCCTGTATGATATTTTTAAGCAAGATGTTCAACTCAAACACCCTCATTTGCATAAATGAACGTCTTTAATATTTTTGGATAAAAAAGTGAGATTATTACACCAGTTTGCTTCTTTAGTTTTTATATTAAATAGCTTTTCATTTTTGTTTGAAATACCACCTAAAGTATTGCATGGACTTCAATTTTCAAAATTATGTTGAAAAATACAAATTTATAGGAACTAGACAAGTAATTAACATAGAATTTTAATCGGCTTTGGTATGTCACACACGTGACCAAAAATAAGTTTTTATTAATAGAAAACCACTGTCTCAGTAATGTTCATATTTCATGTCAAATGCCAGTTTATGTGTACCTTCCGTTATACAAAATAAAATGGTTTAGATCTTTCCTCTTTCAAAAGTTATTGATGTTCTATTTACTGTCACACACGTGACCGACACTCACCATTTTAGTATTTGAAGGACATAAATTTCTGGTCATATTGAAGAATGTAGCAGTGTTAACTTTTATTATCAGTTAAAATATGGAATTTATTTACAGTTTTTAACAAAAAACACAACAATTAATTCTAATAAAGACTGGTTTAAACTTGATTTCCATGTGTCTTTTGAAAGTTTGGGGCAAAGTTGCCAAATTTAGCAGACTTGCACTATTTCAACACAGGAAATCTGCATACTAGGAGTAGCATTGCTCTTTGCAAGTTATTACTGATGACATTGTAATGAAAATGTTTGAAATAGTTGAGAATATGGAAATACACAAGATTTTATTAAAACTTCATTTTTCGTGCACATTAACAATGGTCATCAATTTTGTGTTATAAGTCAATGGAGATGTCACACACGTAACCACCAATGTCACACACTTGACCGTACTTAGTGATATAAATTTGTTAATTACCAAGTAAAGTTTGCTTGTTACTTTTAATTACCAACATTGTTGTAATGACAACATACCAATGTCTTTCTGAAATAAATATAAGAATGTGAGTACTTAAATATTCACAGAATTTTACAGTTGAAGTTTGAATTCTAAAAATCCCTTTTTGTCTGAGGTCACAAACGTGACCGAACTTTATTTGCCCCTCATGACAAAATAATAAATCTGGCGAAAGTGGAAACATTATTTTGGTTAGGTTTGGTCTAAAGGTTTTTCATTATACAAAAAGTAATAACAGATTGATTATATTGGCAAAACAGCATTGAAAATCAAAATTTCCCTTTTTCGGTCACAAACGTGACCGAAGAATGGCCCATCAGATTAAGATCATGAGCTCCCCGGTTCGAATCCAACAAAGGTAAGTAATAAATATTTGTAACCATGTTAATATGAAATGCAAGTGATGCCTAATGAATAGTTGGAATAAAAACAATAACCAACTTTTTTCATCCATCTGAGACTTCATTTCTTTAATTAAAGTATTAGCCGTTAATATGCGTGTGATTTGTACTTGGCCCCATAAAGGGACCCCCATAAGCCACCCATCTATGGCCCAAGTAGATAACCCACTGTGGACCATCGTGATGATACATAATGACAAAAAAGTGGGGCCCAGATGCGTTACCTATTTGGGAGCCACAAGTGTAGCCCATATTGGCCCCATATGGGACCCTTGCCTCAATGTTGGAGGGGTACTGGCTGCTTTCGACCTACTCCATCTGAGTTTGTAGCAGTGATTTCAGGCATTGCATCTGCAGTGCTTCGGAAGAGAACATCACCACTAAACCTCGTGAATAAGGCCCGGCTGACAACAAGCACCGTTGCATAACACTGTCACATCTCACCATCACTCGGTAGACAGAGACTGTGACCCTTCTGTCGACATGCCGCTTAACTTTCCAGCTCCCCATTCAACGTTACAGACATGGAACACTCCTTGGCTAGGGTATATCCAGACCAACCAATTCACTATCACACTAGGACAGAACTCCCACCCGGTAGCAATTTTCCACGTAAGGAATGAGTCACCATGAACAGATTCGCACAGGTGTCGGGGGCCGTTTTTCAACAGCACTATGATGTCACCGATGGGACCTGCGAGACCATATCCACCTGCCAATGTGCTCTCCGTCTCCTCCGTGACGTCGATGTTTATACGTGTCGTCCCCGAATATTTTCGAGTCAAGGGAGGAACGGACACTTGCCCCCCCCACACACACACACACCACCACCCACACCATCAACACCACCACCACACCATTACCAGCACCACCACCACCAACCCAGTCAGAACGCCACTGTACAAGTATTACTTCCTTTTCACCGCGAAACAAAGCAAAAACAAACAGTGGTACCATGAAGAGCAACTATGTACAAGGCTTTCCAGATCGGTCTGACAAACATATGTTGCCAGCACTCAATAGTCACGATAAACCCATCTGCAGGGAACGTGGGGACTTCCAGCAGGATATAAACGAGGACACGGTTTCCTGTCTTAATTTCCTCAAACACTGTTCAGACGTACGGTATAAACGGGATAACCTGGAGGCAGTGGATTGAGGGTGGAAGGTTAAAAGCCCTAACCGGGAATGAGTGTCTTGCAATGCGAGATACGTAACAAAGGAACTTAGGCAATTAATGTTCAAGGATTAACACACCCTGTTTTTAGTAAATAAACGAACGACAAAACCAATCCTACATACTCTACAGCCGTCTCAATAAAAATGGTTACAATCAAAACACCGATTTTTTTTCAATATTATATCTCAACATAAGTAAGTTGTGTGTGTGTTACATCACAGATTAAAGCGAAAAGACCAGGCTTTCCAGCATTTTTTTGTTTCATCTTTATTGGCTTGTTTCAATCGAGAGATAACTCCATTTAAAGATCGAGTTTGTGCCACTTGTCTGGTTGAGTGAAAACGGTTAAAGAATTAGTTAAACATAAGTTATTCCACATTTGAACAGATAGGAAATTCCTTTTAAAAAGGGATAACTTCATAAGGAACTCTAAAAGATACGAAATAGTTACGTAATGGTGGAAGTATGAATCAATAAGTTCTGGCTTTAAGATCAAGTGAATAACATTCGACATCGTGTTGTTTGTTAGAAGAGAACCTGAGCGTACAGCAACCTGGAGGAAGCGTTTTATGGTCTGAAAGTATCATGAAAATTCAAATTCCTACCAACCCCTTGATACTTGCTTCAATTCATTTTTTATTGACTTTCACCATATAGTAATGCACAAGATAGTGAAATATTTTAAAACCATTTCTTTGGACTTGGAGTGTATTTTTGGTGCAATTCCTTCATTCTGGCATGACTTTAACAGATACAATTTTGTAATGACTTCAAAGCTCCATTTCATTAACGTGCATAATATTTGTTTATTATTTATGGAAAAGAAGATATTTATCATTTGAACTGTTAATGTGTTGACTATCAAACTTGGTGTCGATAAAACTAGACTTCCTTTGTTTACTTTAATCGTTTTGTTTTCTTTTGTCAAGTGCAATGTTTTGTGAGCTCAGACAGCATGGCTTAACTGATGCGTATGCCCTATATGCATAAAATGGCACAAACCGATTTTGTTGTGTAGCGCAGTAAATCGTTATATCTCTCGGATTGACCAAAGCAAATAAGATGAAACAAACACCATTGGAAAGCCTGGTCTTGTCTTTAATATTATGCAATAAGGTAAATGACTTATTTCAAATTTCATATTTTAACCCATTTTTTTTTCTGATTGTACCACTGTTTTTGAGATAGCTTTAATTGTGATCATAGAGACGTTACTATAGACGCTTTTTCATTTTGGAATATCCTTTTTAAATTTGGTGTATTTGCAAATTAATCTATTTGGGAATAAACTTAGAACATGTGTTTACAATGTAGGAAATGGTTTTTCATTGTCTCAAGTAAATGAGTCAAATCAATCTTTAATCAAAGTTAACCCTCGTCCTCCGGACCATCCTCCCAGGGAGATTGCAACGCCCCTTCTATTTGAAATTCTGAACCCACATTTAAATAAAATAATGGATAAAATTTAGAGTCTATATGTGATCTATCTACTTATTATCTTTCTTGGATATGTTATAGATGATCGAAACTTCGGGCAATATCTCTGCGTGCATGTTGTATAAAGAAAATGCTCATTTCGCAGACACAATTTTTGGGTGTTCCCAACCCGTCCCCTCACCCCACACTCTAACCTTAAAGACACTAGATGAGTGATTCATTCTAAAGAGTCAAAAGTGAAGGATTAGTCCTGTAGAATTCTCAATAAGTTATTTTTTGTCAACTGAAATATGACAGAAAAGGAGGAAAACATCAATGTTCAAAGATACGAATCCTATTCAGTTACATGTTGTAATAGTAAGTGTTCCTTTTCGGAGAGTAATGATTACAATATGCGATTCTGTCCTTATGAGGCTGTTTTTGTGGTGCCTATTACTTGTAGGAATATGTTAGGACGCTATACTTGTACAGAATGTAAGTATCCTATTTTTGATGATTGTTCGAGTTTCTGATTAAGAAAATCATCGAATAGTGCCATTAAGAATTAATTTCAATTCATTTCGTCAAAATAGGTGAAATATAGTTGGATGGTGATTATAATTGTCAGCAAGTTTGGATAAAGCCAAACTATTATGTTTGTCAACAACATGAAATTAGGCACATTTAATTCCAATATTCTCCCTGTGTCAGTGGATCACGCTCGACCCGCACGCCAAGTTGTGGGTCGAGCCCTGGCTGGGGCCAATGTGTTTCAATTTCACCCGTTAGTAGGCGCTTTACCCTCAATTACTCCTCTCTCCCCCAGTGTATAAAATGGGTACCGGCATTATCCCGTGCTGGGAAAGGTAACATACGCGCTGTAGATGAGGTGTGGCGATCCACTGACAGCAACATTATATGGTGGGAGTCTGGCCCAATCGCGTCGAAAGAGAGGGGCACTGCCGTTCCATGGGTACACAGGTCCGCCCCCTTTCTTTACCTTATTCTCCCAGTGGGTAATAGTTTGAACTTGGGGATTCCATATTCAGCTATTCTGTGCAACGACTTAAAATGATAATAAACCCTGAATGTTCCTTGATGTCAGAAGGTCAGAGCATTGTGGCGAACAGTAGATCCTTTTACACCAAATTAACACTTAAAGTCCGACTCCGAGATTTTGAATATAAATTTTTGTTTATTTATTAAAATAGTCAACTAGAACTAAAGATTGTCACTAAAATTCCCATTCCAAAGTTTGAGGTGTAATCGACTTTTCGTTGCATGCAGTTAAAATTTATGTGTAGTATCCAGTGCCATAGGATACTATGTATAACTAATTTCCGGATCCGGAAATTTTAAACAAGTTTACAATTTTCTATATGAAGGACATCGATTTGAGCTACGATTTCACACAGTTTTTAGTATATGGACAGCGATATGTATATAAAAAACACAATTTGTTTTGAAATTGAGGGCGCCCTCCTCGGGAAATTCTCGATCGCCTTTAGTGGGCCCAAGCTAAAAAATCTCGTTAGTGCCCAAGGGGGCGGGGGTCCCCTAGGGACCCAACCCAGATTCAACCACTCTTCCCATGGTATTTGATCAGACACTAACACAAGTAAATGGGGTCACGAGAAGAACCACCTACCCACACTAAAAATGAAAATCCGAACTTTAAACTATGCCTATGGCATTGAAATTGTCACTCTCGGAAAAAGAGTGGTTCGCACATTCCCTTCCAATCCTCAGCAAGCCATATAATGTTTTGAACCAAAATAATTATTATATCTACTCTAGATAACCAATTAAAATACTTATTTGCAAAAATAGAGCCAAATTTATACCATCTTGTCTTTTTTCTCAGAAACTTTTCAAATTCACCTTGGTCTTTCCCATAGTACTTACCAGTTAAGAGCACGGTCCATTACAAAATTAAAATTGATGCTATCAGCATATAAAAGGTTATTTGATTTTGATTTAAGTCTTATTTATTAATTTTAATAATTGCCTCCTAAGGTATATTATCTAAACAAATAAATCCCAGATTTTTAATTACTTTAATTTTTAATTAGAAAATATCTTATTAGTAAAATTAACAAAAAAACAACCCCACCCCCGCCCCCTTAGTGTCCCAAGGGTGGGGGGGGTTCAGAGGGACCTAACCTTAATTATTCTAGATGACGCCGTGGGCGGGAAAAAAAAATTTTTAATTTTTTTGTATCAGGAGAATGAAGAATGTATTCTTTTGTAAAAAAAACAAAAACCAACAAAATCAACCGACACATTATGCATACTGCATATATGCATTCTGGAATTAAATTGAAAAACTGAACCCGACTAACTTTAAATTCCAAGTTATTCTATTTGAAATTAACGTCAGAAGTATCTCATATCTTTTCATTATACAGCGTGGTCCTCACCAAACCCACAAATCAGAATTGGAAACCAAAATCTTAAAAATAAATATGAACCACCACCTCTGTTCTTCATTATTTTAACATTCTTTTAAAAAGTATTGTATAGTCCTACTCTTCACTTTCTTTTTTTATCCCCATCTCCGTTTAGACATTCCTGCCCAAAGATAGAGTGCATTGAAGGTTGGTTTTATGAATTCCCAGCTGGTCCGATTTGTGAAGTCACAGATACATATGAAAGGTTTGAATTCACTACAAAGAAGGGCAGATATGGCAGGATTGAGCTTACAAACAATACGTTAATTTTTTTTTTTTAATTTTTTATTTTAATTATGCCATAGGAAAAAGGTTTTAATTTTTTTTAACTGTAAATTTTGCTTATATCTAAAGTGGAAGAGAACTAAGCATGGACAATGAATTATTGTAAGCATGGGGATTTTGCCACGTAAACCCGTAACTTGCATTTTGATCGATTTTAATGTCTTTTAGTACCTCAATTAAGGTGCAACATCATGTCCAAAACTTTTTCAATTCCAATGTAAGTCTTATTTGATATGATATCAGAAAACGACCTCCATGGTGCTGGACACAATGATAATTCCACTTATTAAATTTTAAGTGACACACTCAGTTTGTTTTAACAAGTTTGTTCTTGTTTACTGTTTTCAATGCATACATCGCACATTGCTGGTCGTTGTCTTAAGGTCGCTGAATCTGACCAACCTGATTCGAAGGGCTTCACAAAACGTGTCATAACTTTTGAACCAAAATCCAACTTACATAACCACACCAAACAAAATCTTATCACAGATTAGATTATTGACCATCAAATCCTATCGAATTAGACACAACTATGCATGATTTTTCTGAGAAAAAAAATGAATTTTAAATCCCTGCCTTATGACACACACTTTTATTTATAAACTAATTACTAGTAGCAAGCGAAGTCTTTAAATATTTAACGTAACTATTGATAAAAAAATTTGCGCTGGGCGAAAACTATTAAACATGAACAAAACCCCGCATCCTATAACTATACCTGTTCTCATGTTCAACGTATATGAAAACTCCGAAAAAGGTCAGTATTGGACGGTCAATATCTTCAATAGTCGTTACGACGGGCCGAATGTTAGGGAGAAAATCGAAGTGGTTTTATGCATCGCAATTAAGATAACGTCAATATTGAAGACAAGTTATTATCTTAAAAAAATCCGAAAAATTATGAGACCCCTGCAAATGGCAATTTGATTACACATGAATACAATTTGATTGATATATCACCAGGGGTCGTTCCCGAAAGTTTGTCGTACGACGTCGTATCCTCTTCTATCGTACTTTTGGCGTCAAAGTTCACACTTACGAAGTTACTACTTACTGCGTTCCCGAAACTTAGTATGCACTTAAGATTTTTTGTTTTTTCTCAAACTTCGAAAAATCTACGTCCTGTCTAACTAGACGTCGCTTTTCCACGACTGTTCATTCGTTCCTGAACTTCCTTGTCGCGGAATTATCGTAAAGTATACGCGAATTTCTACGTCTACTCAGAGTTGACGTAGACTTGACATGTAGAATAATTGTATTAGACATTATGGAGGAGATAGTATTCGTGATTTTATTAGGAAAATGGGATGTTAGGCTGGGAGATACTATTTCCAACCATTTTGAACATGCGCGAGACCGACCGGGGGTGGGGGGGGGGCACCCTTGTGTTTTGGTTTGGTGGGTCTACGGGGGTGTATATGGTGGGGTGTAATGTGTGTATGTGTTTTTGTGAGTTGTGTTTTATTTTAGTTTTGAAGTTTTTGTGTGCTCAGTGTCACGCAATGACCGATTTTCAAAAAAACATTTTAAAGAATTATGTAGGTCTATCTCTTGTCGGATTGGTTCTCAAGCAATTTCAAATCCATGATGCTTTTTTTAAATAAAAATATACCTCTTTTGTGTATTTCACCCTCCCATTTTTAGGGCCGTTGTCCTCTAAAAGACCTCCGAGTTTTCAGTACCTCAACGTTAGTTTCCAAGTTGAGTGATCCCCTTCCTCCCCTTCCCCAAGTTAAAAGTATGTCATGATTAGCAAGTGATTAATGAGTACAGCATGTCTAAAATTGTGAAAATTTATATAAAATGTCGGGTTATTTTTCAATTTACTTAAAGGTGCAACGAGAGATTTTTGGGCAACACCATATAGTGTGCATATGTAGTGAATTTTTTCATACAGATAAGACCCCCAATAGATTTCTTACCTGTCTTTGGTTTACAGAATGCCTTGAAAGTGAAAACACAAGGCGATGTTGCATTTGCGTTAATTTCAAATAAAACAGAGGCTGATTTGTATTTGCTCCTATACGAATTAGAATTTCACAAATTTGGTACAAAGCACAATATTTTCCGCAAGCTAAATACCTTTCAACATGGGGACATTTTTGATAAAGCTTTACAACACGATGCAAAAATCATAATTTTAATATTTTTTAGGGACACCTGTTATGGGAATCTCTTGTTGCACCTTTAATGAGGAATAGTAAGTGTTGTCTCTCTACTGTAAATGCCTAGCTAGGGTGAATACGTCATACGGCATCGTTATCATGTAAGCTTAAAGGCACTGGCCTAGATTTAAGGGTCTTGGAGAGAACGGTCTCTTGTATTAATATTACACCTAACGATCGCCGTAACCCCATTGGCATTATAAAGAAAAGTAAACATGTAATTGTGAGGTGTTAATTTGTAAAAAAAGTTCAAATGCCTGAATTACTGCCTACAACATAAAAACTGTTCTTGTGATGAGTACACAGCACAGATTCCTACTCACGTGTAAACTCAGAGCATAGGGCTACTCCATGTGTACTCTTTGCTCTACTTCCTAGGGTACCCCCCCTTGACGCACTATGGATGCCTACCTAAAACTAAGTACTTGCAAAGTACACATGTCACTGGATGGATAGAAGCTATGTTTACTTAACAGTACCCATCCATTAGTGTACTCTACAGTGGCCTGCTAGGTGACTGACTGTACCCATGTAAGCCGCCAGTAGTGGAGTACCACTGTAGCTACTCCACGGAGTACCTTCACAGGTAACTCCCCTAACCGGCTACCTAGTAGCAGCACTTTGGACACAGAGGGTGCCAAACATTCCGTTGTTATTTACGACTTTCTGACCATTTTCAAGCTTATCAACATCTATATTGAGTTAAGCATCACCAAAAAACCCTTAATATGACCATTTTGTGTCAAAAAGATAAAATGTGACCAAATGCTTAAAATAATGGATACAATTACTGAATAATCACACAAAGCTCAAAGATCATTTGCTTGGGATTACCCACGCAATACTCCCGCATGGGTGAATCGTGATTAAGCTACTTCGTGTGTACCTAGGTGAATGGTTACCCCCACTTTGCGGCCGGCGATTGTGGTACCCATGCGGGTGGGTTACTCCATGCGCTTACTTAACAATTACTTCAAAGGTACTCCCATGAAGAAATTGGTTGTGTATATGAAACACAACTATATTAGTCATATTATCTAATGAAGACTGAAAAACTAATTATGCTATAACCCTATTGTGTCCTTGCTTATATACGCGAGATGTCATAAGCGTTTTATGAAGAGTGGGATCATCAATTCAAGTTATGGATGATAGAGTAAGGGTGGGTGGATAGCAGCTTGGAACACAGGTTATGCATACAAAGTATAAACCTTATAACCCGTTTTGCTCAAAAGTAAACAAAACATACTTTTTATGTAGGTTATCATGACCAACTGACCCTGCTAACAAGTACTATTTTCATTGATCAAAACAAAATCTTAAATGTGCACATTGATATACAAAAATATCTGGAAACGGACAAATAATACAAAAAAAATTAATACTTATCCATATTTACAAGAACAATAGCTTTAATTCCAGGATTTGACCTACATGGAACACTTGATAGAGGTCTATGTTATATTTATGAGAAAACTTTACAATACCGTCCATGTACCAAGCAAGTTAGTATTATTGCCACTGCAGTAATTAAAATTTAAAATGTACATTTTACTGTATAAGTTATGGTAGAGAGCTGCGTGTACATGTTAAACACGATATGAGTTTAAATTATATTTCTTATAATAAAAGGACCCTCCCGAATTTCGATTCTTTAAAAAAAATAACCAAAATGATATAGAGTTGGATTACATCTAATGGTCACATAAAGTGAAAATAAAAAGTTTTTTATTTTTTTTATAATAATTGTTATTTTACTTTAATTAAACATTTCTATACTAAACGAATGAATTAATAACCGTGATGAAAAGAAGTGAAGCACAGAGCTACATGAAGCCAAATAAAAAAAATATGCAAGAGTTAGAGTTTAACACCAACACACACACATACACGAACACGCGAACAACAAAAATAAGTAAATTATCCCACAAAGTTGACCGACAATCAAGCGGAACCTGTCCGAGTGTTTTAATACTTGTTAAAGTTCTATAGATACCACACAATAAAAATCATTCATACCTGAGATAATAGACACATGTAGCCTTCGCACAACGTGTCTCAGTCGCTTTTTGTGCACCCCAGCGAGCCCAATTTTAATCCCAATCATGAATGAATGACCTTTAATCGGCTAGTTTTAATGTAACGTAAGATAGTCGTAGGGTTTACTGGTAAATATGCCACTTACGACCATCTTAAAGACCCTATTCAGTGATTTTGAAAAATATTTGAAATATTGTAGGAATAACTTCAAAGTTAAGGATCAGTCTGTATAGAATTCTCACAAGTTACCTTTTCCACCTGTAGAATTCACAGAAGGAAGAAAACGGCAGTGTTCCAGATACAATTCTCCATTCATTTACGTGTGTAGTTAGTGTCCGTTCGGACAGTATGACTCAAATCTCCGATTCTGTCCTTATTAGTTGGCTTCTGGTCTTATCCTTTCAGGTATGTAGGATAACCTGTACTTGTTCTACCATGCAAAAATCTTGATATTGATGATTTTTTCGATTTGCTGATTTCGCAAATCACTGATAGTGTCTTTAAGTACACTGTTTCGGGAACGCTAACTAACCATGGTCGTACCAAAAATCTTAAGCCGGTGCGGAAGATGAAATTTACGATCATAGTTTCGGGAACGGACCCCGGTTAGTACAAATCATGACTGGATTACGCCTTGTACGCCTATAAACAACAGCATATATAAGGGGCAATCTACAAGGCAGTGCAGATCCAGATCAATCCGTTTCCCCGAGATCCAGTCACAGATCCAGATCACGGGAGACCGTTACTAACTTTAACGGCGCAGTGAGTGCGAAGTACGGCGATCTGTCGAGCGTAAAGGTACAAATGCTCGCGTAACCTTGGTGAGCGAAGAATCATCATCATCATCCTTCGGGTGCGATCAGGCGATTACAGATTTCTCCATGCCGTCTATCTTTGGCAAATGTTGCATCTGCTCAGCTTGTAATAATGCATTTATCATACCCTAGCACACGGTGGATGTAGGCTAAATAAAAGGTGCGTGGACGTCCAGGTCTCCTTTTGCATGAGGTGGTATAGAGAGGCTCTTCTCTGGCAGACGAAAAGGATGTGTCCAGGAACTACTGGCGATGGCGTACACGGTGTGGATAAGAGGCTTAGTGTTGGTCATTGAATATAAGGATGTTTGAGACACGGTCTTTCCGTTTTATGTCGCAGCCTAATCCTATCCAAGATGTAGCAAATGTGTTGATTTTGCTTTCCCATGTCTTTGATAGCACCCATGATTGCAGCCATAGAGTAGGATGTCACTCAGGTAGTGTTGAATAACTTGACTTTTGTAGAGATGGTGTAATGGGGGGCTTTTCCACAGACGTTCTAGCTTCCAGAAGGCACATCCAGTATGCTTGGCGTCTTTTTAGGTCGCTTGAAGCAGATGCCCCATTTTGGAATCAAGATATTTTGAAATCTGTACAGGTTGATGGATTAACCCATAGACTTGAAGTGTGGCATGAGGATGACACAATTTGCCAGTCATGTACTCTGTCTGGATAGGCTTATTATGAGGCCAAGATTTCTGCTGCCAATGCAGTTATGCGCTAGCTGTGTGTCGGTGCCTCCGAAGAGTGGATTCCAGCAGGCAAATTCATCAGCAAAAATCCAAGTCAGTCACTACTTGGCTGGGTATCGTCTGGAGCGGTGTGAGGGTTGGTACAATTCAGAGTCCACAATCTGAAGTGGCCTTCTTCAGTAGAAAGTTTACTAGGATGATGCCAAAAAGGAATGAAGCCTCAAACATCACCCTGAAGAACTCCGGTGGTGACTTAGAAAGGATCCAAAATGGTTCCGTCGACCATTACTGCACTTTTAGAGTAGTTGTTGTGTAGCGCACTTATGGCATCCACTTACTGCCTTCCGGTCTTCCCATAATGCCGCACACACAAACATAAACCCTTTCTATTGATGGAATCAAAGGCTTTCTTAAAGTCTATAAAGGTTACTTTGAGAGGAGGGTGGTAGTCTAGGCACCATTCCATGATTCTCTGGGAATGGATTACTGCTGGGCACAACTTCTTCCAGACGAAAATCCAGCTGGTTGCTTCTTAAGATGGGTACCACCATGATCTCTTATTCTGTTTAGAAGGAATATGTTTGAAAACTTAGCTGTATGACAGAAGAGATATTCGGCGATAGTTGGTCATAAGACTAAGGTATCCCTTCTTGGGTAAGGAAACAATGACGCTTAGTGGTCCATTGGCTGGTGGAGTAGAGTGGTGCTATAACTTCAGTACAAAAGACAGGAACTAAAACTTAGTCATTGCATCACCACCATTCTGGAGTGCTTACAGATGTAATTGCCCTGTCAAGTCCGGCCCGGCCTTATTGGTTTCTTCATTTGGCATATGGGCTAGTATCGTCTCCTTCTAGTGGTGGTGGGATTGGTTTCGATGGGCCCAAGATCTTGAGCAGCGGTGGAGGCAGTGCGATAATAGTGAACCGTGGCTGTTGTTGAGCAATGAACTTGAAAATCCTCCATTCTCAGTAGGTCCTTCTCACTTGTGGTCGGGGGGGCAATCTCTTTGTTGACAATTGACACTGGTTTATTTGTCTTTGACGGATAGATATGGATGATTTCCATGTGGTGTTATAATCACACTTGGAGTCAAGCCAGTTGAGATATTCCATTTGTTTGTAGCGCATGGCTGCCTCATCTGACTTGCAACTCTCATTCAAGCTGGAGTTAGTTTAAAGCCTTTCCATAGTGCTCTGGATCTGCTTAGACTTGAACAAGCGTATCTTCTTTGGCTTCATCCCCTCTCGGACTCAGATGGATAGTATTGTCGTAGTTACCCCAGCTCGGCATGCCCACATGGTCTGATTTTGCCAAAAAAACCCTTCTCAGATACCTCTGCGACCAGGCATGTTTCAAATTTTGGTACCTATGGTGTATTTGGGCTGAGGTTATCGTGCACTGGAGGATTCAAATCTGTTAGACAATTCCAACTGGAAATAGTCTCTTGTAGATGTATTCTTTGCAATTTATTCAGTTCGAACTTTGGTCATAAGAGGTTTCCCTTGGTAGTTACTTAGACTGCAGACAAGACAAATGCTGACGATCCGGTTGTCGGAGTCTAGTTCTACTGAGTGTAGGCCTGCCGTTCCTCAAGCAGTTAGACCACTTGCTGTTTATTAAGAGGGGCCAGCTTGTGATCTGCCCCCGAGGATGCACCATGTCCACTGACGTGGCTTAGGTTGTGGAAATTTCATCGTGCTCTGGACGCAGTTTTGTCTTCACACAGCGTCACCAGTCTCTCACATTGTTGTTTGTTGTTATCATAGAGAAACAATGGCGGCCAACAACTTCGGATTGTGATAGATGACTGTCAATTTCACCCCCAACTCTATAGCGTTGAAGTCTCCAACAACCAGGTGAATGTTGGATGTTAGTGTTTAGGACCCCTGTTAGAAATGGTCCTCGGGAGTGTTGTAAAACTCACTCTTTCATCAAGTGTAGCGCACTCAAAGTGGGGGCATAGAACAGATGTCACTGTATAAGTTTTGGGTTGACCAGGAATGTCGGCAGTTGATGATCTGTTGGAAATGGACTTCACAATTTGCAAACATTTGTAGCGATGTCTTGCCATAAATATACCAACACCGCCTTGTATTGGCACGTGGCTGTGCTGTAAATTAACACCCAGTTTTTTTTTATCCAGCAGACATAAGCTCTTCTGGGTTGGTTGTGTGATTAGGCGCCAGGTTCTTGGATTGCCAAACAAATATCTACACATGGCATCGGTCCAGCCCATGAATAGCTGAGTGGTCCGTTCCCTGCTTGGTACAAGGTCGTACGTAGGTGGATTCCAATAAGAAGTTGAAGGCAACAGACGACACCCTCTCAGGACCATCAGGTTCGTGTTGGTGTGTGCGACGTGCCGTGCTGGCCCGTCATTAAGAGTCATAACTTGACGGGAACGCCCAGCTTGCCTTCTTTTGATTGAGTACTTGGTTGCTTCTTGTTAATTTTCCGTAATTCATGAGTGGTGCCAGAATGTTTTCATCCGGTATGGCAAACTGTTACGGGGGATAGCCCTGATAAGCTTGCGTTACCCGGAAGCAACAGCAGCCGAATTTTATCATTATACTGTAGTTCGCCTCTGTCCTGAAAGTATGATTGGCCGGTGAAATGCAATTCGTTGGCCCTATACTGTCATGTTTTAAGCGCAACGGTCCAATGGCAGGTGGCTGATTGCTCCTCGTACGCCCAGCCGTTAGGAAAATAATTTTATTTTTCATCCCAAAAGGTAATGAAACAAATACCTAAAACTGTGCAGGTTCAACTGGCTTACAAGAGACAAATAGAAGGTCTAGAGTGAGGAGCAGAGAGACATCAGAGCCCCCAACCAGCACCTACACCGAAAATGTATGGACTACCCTGCACGCACGACAGCAGGAGATCTGTGTATATGTACCCCTGCTGTCAATCGGTTGATGTCTCTGGACCTTTTCCCGGGTTGTGACAAGAGCTCTAAACATACGCGAGGGCGATGGGTATAAAACTAGCTGGGCAGGAGTTCATCGAAGAAGGACTAGTTAAAGTAAGAAAAGTAAAAGTAAGTACAGACAGAATATGCATTACTGTATCAGAGATGAGAAAGAAGCTGAGGCTCGGTAGAGGGCGCTTAACCCCTCACTCTGGCCAAGAACCATCCTATCACCATGAAGAATACTGACGTGTAAAGCTATGAAAGTGAAGCGCTAAAGTATAGCGACACTAATGCCCTATATATTAATTCAGCTTGTACACACCATGTACGCGTTGCAGATTGGAGTCAAGTTTGGCCGTTGCCCGTGTGGACGCAAACTCGTCTACGAGGAAACGGATTGATTTGGATCCGATTGGATCTGATCTGGCCAGGAAGATTGCCCCATTAACGATATATGATTAAAAGAACATATTTGAAGTTAGGGACGTGCTCTTTACAAGTCAGAGCTTAAAACTCATTCCCAGTACGTATCAACAAGCAGTTGCAGTGTCCGAAATCAAACTATACGTTATTATATTTATTGAAATGAATCATTTTTTATTCCCATATAACAATTGAATACGATTGCATTACCAATCATTCTGGAAATTCCGGTCCTCAAGGGGGAATCATCTAATAGTTACACCGTAAACGTATTTCCTAATGATGTTTGGCTTTAATTTGTACACGGGCTTTCTTTTCAAGACTTGAAAGAAGGAGCTAATAATATTTGTTACAGATTCATACAATAAAATGGCTTTAGGGAGTAGTGTGGAACTCCCCCAAAGTGGACTTATTTTAGGAAGTTAATAGTCCACCTAACAGTTACACTAAATAACATCAATTGAAAAGCCTTATTATGTCTACTTTCAGTTAGGCATTGATTGTGAACTTGCCAATGTGGGCCAAAGGTGTTTTTGGGGCTTTTAAGCCAAAAAAATACATTTTTGGGCAAAAATATGATTTTTGAGTATTGGTAGTTTTGACATATATATTACATGCCCCATCTATGTACATAGGTTTCGAACATATACTTGCGTCCCAGAAGCCCACAATAAGCTTCTAAAAGTTGGTATAAAATACACAGTAAGTATAGGCGAAATTGGGTGAATATATGCGTTTTTCTCAAAATTCATGTTTTAAACCTAAAAATAGTTACACTTTAGCTAAGCATTCAAACCATGCATATTTTATTCCCCAAATTGAGCTGAATTATAAGATATCATTGGCATTCAGATTAGGTCTGATGTGGAAAATGCCAATGTGGGCCAAAGGTGGTTGGGTCATTTTTAGCCAAACATACATTTGGGGCAAAAAAAATAATTTTGAAATATTGGATTTTTTGACATCTAATTACATGCCCCATCTATGTAAATAGGTTTCAAAAGTATATTGCATCCCAGAAGAAGCTCCAATAACTTTAAAGTTTGTAAAATATACAGTAAGTATAGGCGCTTTGGGTTGAAAATATACGTTTTTTAAATTCAGTTTCTAAAACCTGAAAAATAGTTGAAACTTTTAGGTTGTAGCATTCAAGATTTTTGGTATTTATGCTCTAAATTGAGCCTAACCTACTTGAGCTACAATTGGCATGAAGATTAGGTATGAGGGGAATGCCAATATGAGCCAAAGGTCAATTTGTGGGTCCTTCTTTTAGTCAAAACATACATTTTTTGGTAAAAAATATGATTGTTGAATATTGTATTTTTGACATCTATATAGCAGGCCCCAATTCTATTTCAAGTCGGTTTCAGAACTATGTTGCGCCCCAGAAGCTCACAATAAACTTCTAAAGTTTTACAATAGACAGTAAGTAACGCGATATTGAGTGAAAATATACCGTTTTCTAAAATTGAGGGTTTCTAAAAGCTGAATAATAGGTTTAAAACTTTAGCTGCACATTCAAAAACATCCATGGTTTATACTATGAAATTTAGATGGAAAATACTTCTTGAATACCATTGGCATTCAGTGTCGGGAGTATGTTGACATGTCAATTGGGCCAATTAGTCAAAAAAATTGTGTTTTCTGGGCAACAATATGATTTTTGAGGAAATGGTATCTATTGTAAGTGATTTTAGAAACTATGTAATACATCACCAGTTAAAAAGGCCCATATCACTGGGAACGTGGTTAAATCGCAATAAGTCTATGAAAAATCTAAAAGCTACATGTATTTGAAGAAAATTACCGGGATTCTTTGAAAATTTTATTTGCGATTTTGAGATAATCTTGTAAAATGTCATTCAATTCTCCAAATTCCTCAAAGATTTTTTTTGTATCTAATTTCTAAAGACTAATCAAACCCGCCTGTGCAATTACCAAAATCTTATGCGATCTTGATGTGAGTTGTTGCGATTTGAGGGAAACTGTATGCAATCGTGTAAAAGATTGGTGTGCGATTAACAAAATATTATGCGATTTAACAGAACCTTAAGTGGATTTAAAGAAGTCTGTGCGATTTAACATTATTCTGTTCAATTTAAGAAGAAAATCATTGGCGAGGTTACAAAGTATTGCAGTTTGATTAAATTTGTGATTTCGCAGAAGAACGTGTGATTTTTTACGTTATCTTAGAAAGTCTTGTGCGAGTGTAACAAAATTTTGTATGCTTTTGCAAAATAATGGCACAATACTTTTACCAATTTGGTCAATTTTTGGACATTCCCAACCTTAACTCCAGACTAGACATCCACTTGGATTAAAATGCCACAGGGCATACAATACATTTATTATGAATTACTGAATGGCTGTAACAAAGATTATAACAGTGTACCAACTTGAAATCAAAATCTGTGGAAGTAGAAAAAAGTAGGAAAAACGCTTCGTTTTAGTTACCTTACCTTGTCAGTGTTTGTTGTTTCTTGGCAGTACATGTACGTTTGTGCATGAAATTTCACATGACTTATTTTGCCCATATTAAAGACGCGCCGGTTGGATTGCAAAATAACAGTGCACTCTTCTATAAAAAATTTACAAAGTATTCTACAATGCATGGTTGGAGACCTGGATGAGTAACTTGTTAACCCTTCACCAGGGGGGCCCATTAAACAGGGATTATTTTAGGGGGCGACTTTTTCAAAAGGGCGGGACTTCCCAAAATTTACCCCTCAAAAGGTGGGGGGGAGGAATTTGCAAACAGTGGACTTTTTTACCAAAATTTGAACCCTTTGGGGAAAAAACTAAATATAATTTTGGGGCAAAAAACCTTCATATTTTCTCGCTCCACTCGCAAAATCTTTTTTTTTTTTTCTTTGAGATCTTTAGGGTTGTGCCTTTTCATATTGTTTCTTTTCATTGTTCGTACTTGTTTTTCATATTGTTCTTTTCAAAAGATTAATTTTGTTTGGAAAAATACAATCATTCATGTTGGGCATGCTTGTACATCACATTTTAATCACGTTAGAAACTGCTCATTTATAATGATACTGAGAAAAGGAGTCATTTTCTGCAAAGATTCCTCAGAGCAAGGTTATGTAACGTGCTCTTTAAATGAGTTCGAAAGATGAATTTCATTTAATACTGAATGCACCCTGTTGAAGATCTTCTTCCAAATTAAAAAAATGATATTGTAATTTTTTGAAGATTTAGGCATTGGTGTTATGTCCGACAATGGGCATTTCTTTTTTGAAAGCCATTTATTAAAACCATGCAAATATTATATCAGTGAGGACTCCTGATATAATGCGTATAGAAACCAAATTACAGGCCAGCCAATACATCAAAATGCATCAAAAATTGGGCCCATTTTAAACCCACCACTTCATTTATTTTGACTTAATAAGAAAATTTTCCACAAAAATGCCTCAGAGATAGAAAAAGAGTAGAATTATTTCATTTAAAAAAATAAAAGCGATCCCAAATCGATATTTTTAACTAATAATTGACAGTTCAAAATCATGGTTTGCAACGGTTTTGACTATACCATTTGCCCGATATGAACATACTAACTTACACAGTTGTATTACATTTTAGTTTATCAGGTAAAATACATAATCAGTAATGTAATATTTTCTCGCACTAACCTCTTTAGTGAAGAAGTATGTAACATGTATAAAAATTACCATCTCTCCCATATCTTTAAACAAAAAGGATTTCACATACATGTCCCGGAAGGGGGGGGGTCACTGTCCATGACAAGGGGATATCATGCAATACCAAAGGAAACATGTAAAAAGGTTAGTTTTTCAAGATTGTGCACGATACACAAGTTTTGTATCGTATTCGGTCATTATTTATGTGCAATAGTACGATATCAGCCATCCTACGCAGAAACACATTTCATAAAAAGCAATGGTACCAAAGAACTATATTAGAATTGTTCAAATATTGCAATCCTTTTTAGCGGGTAGCAGGGTAGAATTTACACTTGCCTCTAAAATGGACATTTTGAAAAGGTTACTTTATGTTTTACTTTCAATTACCATTTCCTAAACATGATTTGAGAAAAACACAAATTTCAAGTCAAATCACCTATACTTACTTTGTTTTTGTACTTTAAAAACGCCTTGCTATTTTGAATTCTAAGCCCATGATATAGTTTTAAAATTTATTAACAAAGAAAGAAAGGCATGTTTACCTTTCTTCAAAAATGATGTTTTTGACTAAAAATGGCCCACCAAATAATGATGGTATAGCAAGTATTTATAGCTAAATTTCGAACATAAAACATGAATGTCTTGAATGCTTAGCTAAAGTTTAGCTCTTAATTCAGGTTTTGGAATAACATTGACATTTTTGAGAAAAATGCACATTTTCGCTCAATATTCCTATTACTTAATACTATATTGTGGCAACTTTAGAGCTTTTTGTGTGCGCTTCTGAGACACAATATAGAACTCTGAAACCCACTAAATAGATGGGGCATGTTATAAATTGTCCAAAATACCACATATCTCCCACAAACTAATTGTTACCCCAAAATGTATGTTTTTGACTCTAAAATGACCCCAAATCACCTTTTGGCTCATATTGGCGTTCCCACATCATACCTATGTGAATGCCAATGTTAGCTCAAGTATTTCAGCTAATTTAGAAATAAACACAGGGACGTTTTCAATGCTAAGCTAAAAAGGTTAATAATTTGTCAGGTGTTAGAAACACAATTGAGAAAAACGGTATTTTCCAAAGGGGGGGCCCCCAAATATCGGCCTATACTTAATTGATTAGAGTTTGATGTAAACTTTGGACGTTATTGGCGCTTTGGGGACACATATAGTTTAAACCTTCTTACATAGATGGGGCAGGTTATATAGATGTCAAAAAAAGCAATATCCCAAAAATCATTTTTACCCACAAATATGTTTTTGACTAAAATGACCAAAAATCACCTTTGGCCATATTGTAGTTACCACATCATACCTAATCGCCCCCATGCCAATGGGAGCTCAAGTATTTCCAGCTCAATTAGAACATTAAACACAGGACCGTTTCAATGCTAGCTAAAACGTGAACTAGTTTTCGGTGTTAGAAACATCAATTTGCGAAAAACCGTGTATTTTACCCAATATCGCCTATCCTTACATGTTAGAGTTTTAAACTTTGGAAGCTTATTGTGCGCTTTGGGGACACAATATAGGTTTTCTGAAACCTTCTTACATAGATGGGGCATGTTATATAAGTGTCAAAAATATCAAATCTCAAAATATTTTTACCCAAAAATATATGTTTCTGACTCTTAAAATGACCCAAAATCACCATTGGCCCATATTGGCAGTACCACATTCATACCGAATCGAATGCCCAATGGTAGATTCAAGTATTTTCGCTCAATTTTAGAGAATGAAACACAGACGTCGTTTTGATGCTAAGCTAACAGTTGAAAACTAGTTTTACAGGGGATTAGAAACCATGAATTTGAGAAAAACGTATATTTTAACCCATTATCGTCTATACTTACTGTATATTTGTAATATTTAGAGCTTTATGTGCGCTTTTGGGACACAAATAGTTCTGAAACCTATTTACCTAGATGGGGCATGGCCTGTATATAGATGTCAACAAATACAAATATCTCAAAAAATCATGTTTTTGCCCAAAATGTCTGTTTTGGCTTAAAAATTGCCCCAAAACCCACCTTCGGCCCACATGTGGCAATTTCCACATCATGCCTAATCTGTAAGTAGAAACATAATGCTTTCCATTAAGATGATGTAGGTGTATGTAGGGTGGGATATTAAATCGACCTCTAAATTGTTGATGACTGCTTTCGCCTTAATTAGGTAGCGCGGGCATGCCATACAGATCATCAGGTATGTGTAACACCAGTGCTGTCCCTCCTAGTGTAGTAGATAACCATAAACATCGTGCACTTCTGGACAAGAGCATAAAACTTAGCACAGACATTCCTTGGAGTGTACAAGCAAACTTAGAAGGGGTGCCCAAAAATCGGGCCTCATTAATGACGTCATATGCCCGCCGCCCCTGTTTTGATAGTGTTAATTAGGTAATCAACATATAAATTCCTCCAGAACCTATCAGTTGTCAAATTACAGCCTGGATCATAACGATTGTCTTAAAGTACTTTTAGTAGTGTATCTTAGCATTGGGGGTCATTATAGGTCATTAAAAGTCATTGGAGGTCATTGATAGAAAATTCACCAAATTGAGTTATCAAAATTTCACCACATGGGTTGCATACGATAAAGTGCAGTTCAGTAATTATGGTCAAAACAAATTTGAAATAAAACAATCCAAAAAATTTATTTTTGTTTCATCAAAGGTAACTTCGGATGAATCAAATAGGGATTTCACAATAATTAGATTTGTTGGATATTACAAAAAAGTGACATGTGCGGCGTACGTTTCAAAATGGCATATCAAGACCTCGTAATACTTTATTGTTATTTTAAAACAGGGTTGCAATTGAAAGTTGGTAATAACTTTGTGAATTGAAACGTTTGTCTTTTTCTGTGTTCATTTCATTAAGAATGATGGCATCGTCGTTGAGGATTTACAAATTGAAACATTTCTGCAACGTAATCCACAAGGGTTATATTGGGAAATTAACTCCAAATAGATGACAGCTGTGATAGTTATCTTTGTTTTTTTTTTTTTTTTTTTTTTTTTTTTTTTTTTTTTAAAGTTAAGGAAAAATAATAAAGTTCTGGACAACAAAAGGGACTGTTAATAAAACATGAGTAACTCAAAAAGTACACTTTGGTACGCCCCCGCAAAGCCCCCCCCCCCCGTTATGACTTGTCATGCCCAAACCCAAGAATGCGATTGGAATTGAAAATTTTCAGGTTTAGTTACTTTTGTCCAGGTGTCTTCAAATACAATTGTTCAAAATTCCAAACCTGAATATTAGTCTGGGTCCCCAAGTCACTGGGATACCTTTTCCAAACAAGGCACGCGAAGTCCAGACAAAAATCCTGTGGCGAGTGGCGACCAGTGCATTCACTAGCATAGCGGTCATTTCCTGCAGCCATACTTCAGCATTTTTTTTACGTACCTTTCGATATTTCAGTAGCAGGTCGACAATAGCTTCCACATTCGGATCATAGCAGCAGTCCAGCCAGAGCCTCTAAGAGCTGGATGGACATGCGGGAAAGAAAACTTTTCGAATATCCTTTTTTGATAACCCAGAATTCACCTCAAAATACCCCTCCGACTTTTCATGAAACATTTTAATGCTGGAATGAAATTGCCTAGTTGCTATCCATCACTCTGTTATATCACGAAGTTTGGTGATGCGATTGCACATCAATTCACATCCAAGACCTATATGAAATCAAGAAATGATATCACAGTATTGTAAGTTGACTCTTTGTCATCATCTAGTCTTGTCAAGTATGTCCCCTTTATGCACTTAAAGTCTGTAACATAATTAACATGCCTCAAAAGTCCAATACTCCGTCGTTTCAATTGTCTTTCCGAATGACATGAAGACTGTACTATTACCCGGTTCGGTGGTGAATATTTGACCTTCTTGCACCAGGTTACATCATCTACAGTCTCCAATCTATAGAAAAAGGATCCATCAAAGTATTTTTGTAGCTGCAAAGCATTCTGTTGAAGCTTTGCTCAGTATAAAATGCTGAGACTTGATGGTTTCGTCAGGTCCTTGCCATGTGCCAGCTTTCAGAATTGAATTAGAAGTTTCAAACACTGCAATACCGACTTCTTACAAGACTTGTTGTCCAACAAGATCCACCAAGAATGTTGGCAATCATGTTCCACAGCACAGAGCCATTTCTGTGTGGAGGCCAAGCAGTGTGTTCTATATATACTGCTGTTGACAGTACCAAGTACCTGTTGACAGTACCTCTCAAAATCTGCTCTTTCATTGTTTTTGTTTTGTTCAGTCTTTTTCTTTAAGAGATTATGTGCAGAGTTCCTGGACGTGATTTTCTACAGTTTTGAACATAGGAAAGAAATGCCCGTGCTTCAAGTATTCTCCTGTTTTTAATGGCGGTATTCTGTGAACTAGTTTGTTTGGTACTTCTGTAGCAGTTTCGATGTGTCAGGTCAAATGGTATTTGGGCTCAATTGTTACAAGGTCCCTTCCAGAAATCCTACCCAATATCTGGTATCTTGTAGAACTCCTGACACCATCCTCATTTTTATCCAACGTCATTGTGTTCATTAATGCAAATTGACAGATATTTTTTTCCGGACAGGAACGTCCGGTGGATTGACTTTTCTTCTGTTTGACCATCATCTTGTGTACGTCTTTTTTGTATTATTACTATTATTTTATTTTTTACTTGATATAATCATATTTTTTGATTGAATTATTTTTACCCTAAAACTCCATCTGTATCAATATGTTTTGATCTTAGAACTCAAAGCCAATAACTTTTAAAAATGTTATTAATTTTTTTTAAATGTATTGATTTTAATATTTTTTTATTCATTTTTATTTTTTTTTAATTTTATTTTATTATTTGTTGTTATGGTTTGAAGGAACAAATTTAACATGGAATGCCATGCTTCATACCAGTTTAGCTGTTTAGGGATTACCAAGAACCAAGAGCCATTTGACATGATTTTGAAGACATTTTTAGCTATTTCCCAAGCTCCCTTGTCCCCACTGACCGGACTTGCTGAAATATATAAACGTTGGGGGATTTATAGTTTTGGTGTTAATATACTGCAAAATTGACTAATAATACTAAATTAAACCAAAATCGACACTGTGGAGTATGTAGGAATAAGGGGTCAAAGTTTGTACAGGGGTAAAAATTGGAATTGTTCGAAATGATAAGATATAGTTCGATAGTATCTGTGATCTATAGTTTTATTACAATAGGCACATAGCAGTTCAATGTCATCCTGGGTAAAATTTGTCCAATTTGCTCCAAACTGGTTTTAAAATTTGTTCATTTCATACTAAATTGTATATAGATTCTTTGTTTGACAGTTCAATAAAGAATTAGAGTTATAGTTAGTGACCTCACATAGACCCGGTCACATTTGCATTCTAATTATGCAACAAAATATCATATATGGTGCAACCAGTATATTTTGGTCTCCTATACCAGTAGACGAACAATTTGACATAATATTTATAACAAACGGGTAAATCTAAAACGTTATCCCATTGTGACCTTGAACCTATTTTGCTTCATAACAGTTAAAGTACTACTTCCAGATAGGGAAACTATACCTTTTTAATCCTTGAAAGGCGATGAACATACTTTTCGGCTCATTTCAACCATTTCAATATTTTGACCCTGTATAAACTTTGCCCCTATACATATTCTACTACTTTTATTTTGGTAAACTTTTGATATGTTGTTCTTAAAAGGTTTTCCCAATACAATTCTGGAGAAATAGATATGTTGCAATTAGTTATGTCATTTTGTTTTCCTAATTTGACTGGCCTATCAATAACCTGAAAATAATCGCAAGTGAATATTAATTGTACAATTTAAATGCCAATTTATACGTGAAACCTCAAGTTACGATTACTGTGCTTCATACTAATAATACAAGGGGCGTAGTTATGGACATTGTTATTGCAGTAAAGTAGTTGTGGTGCTTCTCACTTGCAATTTTCTCAACAAAACCCATAGGAGTGACCAATGGGTTACACAATTTGATTTTGACACTTTGACACCAAGCCTTAACTACGGTTATCAGCCACAAAACTGGCCAATGGTATCGTATGACCTTAAATGACCCCAAACTGACCTCTGCTTACCAAATATTCAAATATTTAGATCATTTTAGCACTCTACATGTCTCAAGCTTTAATTTGATACCAAACTTGATATGGTTATTGAAAGTAACTATTTTAACATTACTACGAAATATGTATAAAAAAGGGGCGTGGCCTATGACGTCATTATTGTGGTCGATTTTTTGGGCACCCCTTCTGAAATTGCTTTACATACCCCAAGGAAGGTTTGTGCCAAGTTTCATGCTTTTGTCCAGAAGTGCGCGATCTTGGTGAAAATTGTGACTTATCTACTTCACTATCCAGGATACTGCGTCGTGACACAACGGATAATTTAGCATCATCTAGTCATCGTGAGAACACTCGCTTAAAACGACGTATTTGTGCAATATTTAATAAAGGTAGTCGTGTTAGTTTTCGGTGATACAGCAAGAGATAGGTGACTTCTTAAAATATGTCGTCATGTGAATACAAAAAAGTCGCTTTATCACATTAATAAGGTTATATAAAAAAAATAAAAAATTGGTGAAAAATATAAATCTGCGGAAACCGTTTGCTATGGTAACGACTGGCCCGATGTTTGGGGGGAATTTTTTTGAAACACCTTTAAAACATATAACTTTGCACGCAGTTTCCAATTCCAATTATCAGAAATGCACCCCCGGAAATTTGGTATAGGTTATAGGGTTAAGACCTACGTTTAAACTAAAATGAAGGGGCTTTTTCTAAAAAAAAAAATAGAACGTAGTAGGTTAAAAAGTTCACAAAAATCATTAAAAAACTCCCCCCAATTCCCGCCAAAAAATTAAATTTTGGCGGGACTTTTTTTTTTTTTTTTGAAAATTGGACTTTTTTCAAAATAACACAAATTTTAGAAAAATCTCTTCATTTGGATTAGAACGAGATAACTACAAAATCCAGCCAAATTTCATGCAGCTTGATGTCTAGAAGTCAAAAAAAGTTGCGCGCAAGGTTAAAATGACGCGAAATCACAAAACTGGGAGAAAATAGCCATTTTAAATATGAAAATGCTATTTCTGCTTAAAATCTAGTAAAATAATTATTTTATAAGAAACTAATTGTTATATAAAATAGTAAATAATTGAAAACACTCAAAATCTATGAAAAAAGCAGGTAAGAATGCCTTTATTTAATTAGCTGAAACATGCAAAAAACAATAGGAAAAATTACATCTCAAAAACCAATTAACATTCATAAGAAATTAAATACACGTAAAAGGATAGAATTACAAATTACAGTTGAATTTTGCGTGTAGTGTCGTGTTTCATTTTAATGGAGCAGCACCATTCGTAATGCAAACAGATTGACATGGGGGGAAAAAGCATTTGAAGATAACAATCCACTTTTCTAATTATTAAAAAAGTTGAAAATGCCAATTTTACCTCGATTTCATTGTATCTCGGCATGATCACCTTAAACCTATTTGGGACCGCATTTGACCTTTAACCACGACACATGACCCCCACCGCCTACGTACGTTGGCGAAGATGGACACCCACACTTGTTTCTAGTATAGCGAAGGATTTTTGAAGGATTTGAAGTAGTTTCAAGATACATAATTATGCATATTAATTAAAAATTAACCATAATTTATTGCATATGTATGCCCCAAATGGTAAGCAAGATCGAGAACTCTTCAAACCACTTCCTCTCCATAAGTTACTAATGCACGCTTATGAACCTCCAGATAGATATGGCATTTGCCATACCATTACCCGCATGTGGGCTATTCTACCGAAAATCGGTGCCATTCCAACTCTAGAAAAGTAAAATTAACTTGATTCAAATCTTCTTAATATTACTCGTTTTTATAAGTTTACTGTTGAAGATACTGATTCATAAAATTTTCACGAACACCACTACTCGCATATTTATATAGCAGGTCATGAATTCATGTACTTTTTGTGTAACCTTTCTCCGATGTGAACAACGTTATCCGTATCAGTTTTACTGATAGCGTCATTCATCTTAAAGTAAGTTGTGAAACATACAAAGAATTGAAATATTTTTCTTGAAGTATCCTCTATAATACAAAACGACTATGTTTGGTAAAGGAATATATGGTTTCTTGTTATCTCATAAACGATAGATGTAATTTTGAACCTTGGGGAAGTGATTTTCTAGTGATATTGTTACCCTTTTACGTCGTAACTTGTATTTCAGTTATAATACAGCACAAAACTCTCACAATTGGCTGTAATAAAACAGTTGGAATCTATCCATTAAATGTTGTAACTTGAAACGAATTACCTTATTAAGAATACGAATTAAGGTTTTATTCTTTTGTTATTAATGGCAGGGATAACGTGTTCACACAATAGGTTCTTAGAGATAAGTCAAGATCCAATCCGATTCAAACACTCAATATGATAATTGTTATGTACTCCGTATTTTATTGTATTACGTATTTATGCAAAATAAATACACACATAAAGGTGTTTTTTCACCATAAATCGTTCCAAACAGTGACAGAATGCTCATTTCATCTAATTTTGATTTCTAAAACATCTCATCTAAAATTTAAAAGAGAAGTGGTTATGAGCATTCTAATGGTTAATTCTTATTATGTCGCTTCTCTTTTGCTTTAAGTTTGAATATACATGAGATGACTAATACTGTTAGGCCTAAAATATTAAGAACAGAAGGTTCTAAGCTGTACATTGTCAGATAACCGTTGTTCACCATTTTATAATGTTCATGGCGAGATGTAGGCATTTTAAAGACCTATATCCTAATTTTGAAGAAGGATAAAGTTATTTGCGGGTTTCCACCACATAAAATTGAAATCGAAGATTGTAATAGCCAATGAACCAAAAACAGAAACACGTTATAGGATAACGCTGGTCACCAATATTTAGGGCCTCAGATCAAAAATCAGTTCACATTTGATGTGTAATATTGTTATTTTTACAATCTGCAGTTCTAAATGTAAGGTACGTTGAATGCATGCTTTGAAATTATATTAAAACAGTCGGAATTGCCTATTTTAGGGAAAACCATTTTTTTCAAAGTTACGCTCATTAGTCAATTTCACTTCAATGTGAACGATTCTGAAAATGTTTTGTGTATCAGGTTCCTAAACATTTGCTTTAAGTGTTTACTCATTCACAATTCCAACATTTTAATCAAGATAAAAGAAAGAACATTTAGCATTTTATATTAAATTTGAGCATTGGAGAAGTTGACGTGTACAGCAAGATTTTGTGACATTCGCCTCCACATAGCTCGGTAATAATAACAATTTCAAAGGCACAAGGTCATAGACTTTTCTCCTTGTGCGAGGACTGAAAATTAGGATTAGACATCGAACAATTTAAAAATTTGTGACCCTGTATTACTGATTTTCACCTAATTTTGCACAGGATGTGACCATGGCAGCACGATGGAATATGAATCCTAACACCTATGCTAAATAAGAAGGCCATAAAACCTTACATACATTTGAATGCATATAAACTCTATGGGCTCCTGGCTAGGTAGTGATATACGTAATTTTGGTTTTGATTGTGGATTTTTTAATTTGTTGAGGCACATTGATTTCAGCACCCCCCCCCCCCACCCCCCCCCCACCCCCCCCCCCTACCTTATTGCATTTGTGTGGAAAGAATATTGCCGAAAAGCTAACAGGCCTACTTAAGTTTGTAGCAGCAATTAATTGTTAAAAAAGCCTATCGGGTTATGAGAACCATGTCACGGACCAATTTCACCTGCATCTTCACAATTAAACGAAATTCAGCCAATGTTACTGTTAGTCATGTTTGTAAAAATACCATTTCATAATGATGATTATAGGTCTACTTATGATGGTGTGAGTGTGAGATCAGGCTGTGATAATCAGATAGCAGCCAAATTCATATGATTTTGCTCCATATGGCATTAGCCATAACAACGGGCTTTAACAGTTTAACCCTCGTCTATCCCTGAGCCATTTTTGTAACAAAACTCCCGAAGGGGGGGGGGGGTGGTTACCACCCCCCCTGTGATTTTCGTACTAAACACCCGATTCCTGTAACTTTGGTACCAAAAGGAAGCTTAGAGTTTCTTCTTCCATTGGTACAAAATAAGTACGAACATCCCCATTATGACGTCACCATGAAGTCATATTGTTGAGGAAAGTACGAAAAATACTGAATTAGGGTGGAAAATTGAATATTTAGGCAATTTTGGCGACTCAAACACCCTATTATAGCTATCAAAATGTCATTATATTAAAACTAGTCATTTCCATCAAGTAGGAGTCAAAAGGCATTGAAAATCTGCTTTTCCTAACCTTTTTGGCGAACAAATTTGAATTTTTCACTGTGTGTGTTCTATGGAAATGGCACACAGTTTTGCTGACATGGCGAACTTTATGACGTCACTGTGACGTAAATGCTAGGAATGTGGTAACTCATTTGGACAATGGAAAGAGGAAGACCATAGGCTATCTATGTACCAAAATCAAGTGTCTGTGATGTTCCTGTGTTGTGTTAGCATGTGGTACTTCTCTTCCGGAGGGGGGGGGGGGTGGTTACCACCCCCCATAGATCACTTTGGGTCACCCTGTATCTACCTATACCCTGGTGGATGTTGGTGTTTGGATTAAAATGAGCGGAACATGTCAATTGACAATTACATTAAATAATTGGCACCAAAAAAGGGCGGGTTTTAGCAAGCCGGGGGAAAAACCTGAAGGGGGGGGGGGGGTGGTATACCACCCCCCCCCCCCCCTTCGTAGCGAGGGTTTAAGGTTTTTACTTTACCAAAATCAATGTTATTTAATATTTTTACTTGTTTTGTTGGTTTTTTGCTTTTTTTGTGGTCAAAGGTCAACAACACATTCTTTTGGGGTCATAATGTTTTTTAGCATTTAATACTAATGCCTTAGATAGTGCAAATGACATGCCTTAATAAGAAATTACGTATCCCGAACCAAACTCAGTGGGATATCAACTAGTTTGTAATTCAGTTGTTGACATTAAATGACACTTCGCGATGCAGCGCCCACTATGTATTTTATTATGGAAAAGTTACAAAAGTTTGATTAAAAGATCGCATATTTTCGCTACTTGTGATGGCGACATGGAACTGATAGTGCGACTAACATGGAAAAATACTTTAATCGTTCAACGATGCTTCCTCTAATCACATAAAGGCGATACATGTGAACTACGTTATCTCTGGGAAACAGCGTTATCAGTTAACAAACGTACAGTATCGTTATAGCTCGTATTACATGTGTACGCATTCACAACTGTGCGGCTCCTAACAAATTGTATACCGTGGTGTATGGCAAGCTAATGTTCGGGATGATTGTCTCTATGAACAAAATATTTACAGAATGGTATATTTAAGAATGTATTGTCAGGTACATGGGGTATTACGGTAAAATTAAACACCGCAAAATAAGTAAAATCGTCCCAAGTTCTGATCAGCTGATTGTGTAGATGTCTTCAATAAATTGCAATGGAAAAGGAAACCTGACCTGGCAAACCAATGTCAAATCGGTTTTGAATCTACCGGGATAACGTTGTCACGATAACGCTGATCACGATTTCTTGTATTTGGTGGTTATAAACACCTAGATTTTACGAAGAAAATCGAAACATTCCAATACTATTAGGGCCAGGGGCAGTAAACCTATTACATACTATGTGGCGAAGTGAATGGGATATATACTTCGGCAGAAACACGTATAACGTTGTTCACAAGGTTTAAACGGTCGCTTCAAAAACGAACTTCAATATTTTCTAAAACCAAATCAAGTATTTTTTTTTGTGGGAAGGCTTTCCATGTGGAACGATTCCAATACTCTTATAGGATATACTACTGAACTTTCATAATTCACTGATATTACTATTTTGAGTTTAAGAAATAGTCTTTTGCTGCCGGATACCGTAGATTACCACCATTGTCGGTGGAAAGTGTGTTTGCTGTTAAAATAACATATTAAGGTTGTTATACCTAAGAAAAAGGTTTTGGAATACTTAGTTTGGTCATAATATATTCTTGAAACAGCAAAACAAAAAAGAATAACTGTTCTTCTAAAGAATATAATAGTCTAAAAGTACAAAACCCTTAGCTGTGTAACTTGATTTTTGCGTTTTTCGCCCTCTTCCGAGTGAAAATCTCAACTGATAATGTCGTCCAAAAGTAAGCATTAGTATGGTGTTCTGAGTAGAACTCGCCGAATTCTATCAAAATAATAAGCACTCCGAAATATATACTTGTAGTAAAATTTCCTAGCTCAAAGAATGGTGAAATGCTAATGGCCAACTAATTTGTAGAATAGCCCATATCTCATCGCACTGACAATTCGCCAAAAAAAAAGAAAAGATGTATGCCAAGATGGGTTCCAGTGGCAAAATATTTTTGCATATCCGATGTACGTTTCAAAGATAAAGCACAACCAGTCAACGTACCAAATGGAACACACACGCAATTCAAGTCCTGACTTGTTAAATAGCTCATTGTGCATACCTAGCCCGCGTATATCATGCACTTCATAATTCATGAAAAAGATGCATGGCACGATGGTGCTTTCATGTAGCAAAGTAATTTTGCGTATCCGATATACCGTTCCAAAGATACAGCACAACCAGTCACCCTGAACCAAAATGGAAAACAAACACACACATACACACACACATACACAGAGAAATCTGTATTTCTGCGTAACGGAAGTGGACTTCCATGGAGAAGGGGGCTCCTAGTGTCTGGTAAGGTAAAAGCGACGCATAGTACATTTCACTGTGTGAAGCTATGGCGCGGAGTTAAAGTTTGCCTTGCTATTTTTTTGGCGTTTGCTTTACACCCGCGTCTTTACCAAGAGCCTCTGACCTTTTTTGTTAACACGGTTTACCAAGGGGGGGGGGGTGGTTACCCACCTCCCTCGAGATTGTTTATAAAGGCCCCCGATGCTTATGATTTTCATACCAGTGGATAGCTAAGGTCCTTCCTTTCCATTGATACCAAAATAAGTACCAACATACCTGTCATGCCGTCACAATACGTATCAAGTTCCCGAGTCGGCAAAAGTGGCATTTTCCATAGAACTCGGCAAAAAGTCGATTTTGCGCTATAAAACGTATGCTAATAAAATCGTATTTTCACAACTGCGGTTGTTTCAGCTCTGGAGGGGGGGAAATGGTGGCAATTAGCTAGTTTTTACATAAACAAAAACAAGAGTTTTATAAAGACCATACTTTGCTAATATTTTAAAATCCACCATAAATACCCCCTACCCTTCGAACTTTGACGGCATACCTAACCCTGTGACGTTGCGACCCTTCACATTTTTTCGCTAAAAGACCGGAAAGGATGAGATAACGATTACCTTTTAGCGGTTTAGCGTCACCGGAAACGAAGTTCGTATGGGGGTGGGGGTGGTAACCACCCCCCCCCCCCTGGTAAGACGAGTGGTAGAATAATTTACAGCATAACAATGTTCATTTTTTTTAATTTTTAAAAATGTTAAATATGAATGGACCTTTATACATGCATGTTATTTTATGGTATTTGCCTCAGCATTATAGGGACAATTACGAAATCGAACAGCCTCGTCCCGCCGACTTCCAAACCACAAAAATTTGTTTACGTGTTAAACCAACAGCGAGTTCAAAATTTGGCAAATCAAATCGGTAAACCATTTGTGTTGCGACACGATCGTCTACAGCCAGGATTGCGCGCGGCCCCGAAACCTGTTAGTCATACGATTTCATCTATACAGTTAGCAAAACAAGTTCTTTAATCCTGACAGTCTTTTGGTTTCTTTTGGTTCCCGAGAGGAAAGGATAGAAGCCAAAGAAGATGGACCTCCGGGCGGGATTCGAACCCGGGGCCCTCAGGCGCACCGTTCCTCTGGAGCAGGATGGCAAGCCACGAAGGAGTACCCATATTAGTGTTGGTACGATGAGCCGTAATCGCTCTTTTGGACTTAGTGCCTTTTCTCGCCTCAGCTCATTGAGTTTTAGTGAGTTTTGGTCGTGATAGGGTATAAAAGCTAAAAAAAAAGCCGCCGCTGCTGCCCCGTAATTAATGACTAACGAAACTCAGATGCAAGTACCATTAATGATAGTTTCGAGGCGGCCCCGTTGAAAAATTAGTGCCACACGCTTCCAATCGGTGAAAAGGATTTTTAGTGTGAAATCATAAATCATGGATGCGCCCTTTCCGAAAAATACACGCGTTAAAACAAATGACGACTGAACAATAGGTTCGGGAGTCGAGATTGAAGTTTTAACAGTTACGGGAACTGAAATGTGAATTAAAACATATAAACTAAAGAACTTCTTGTAAAACGTGGTTCAAATTGTTAATTCAGCTCATAGAATGAACTATAAGGAATGGTTTGGATATCTTACGTGTTTGGACAGTTTGGTTATTATAAAAAATGGCGAATAAAGTCATTTGACATGTGACATATTTTGTTGGATAACGTGAAAACGAAGCATAAGCATAATATTCCTTTTTTCAACCCTTTAAGATAGGGAAACCATTTGAACTACATATACCTGAAATCTAACCAAATTTTATTTTGACCCAGGTACACACCAAAATGAATTTTTTTCACAATTTTTAAGATTTACCCCATAAACTCCGAAACTATTAAGAAATAGATAATGTAAACATTATGTTTTTACAATCTTGTAATCTGATAAAGAGTGTTATGTGGTTTTCAACCAATACTGAAGCAGTAAAGTTTTGGGACCCCTGTATAACCTTGAAACCCAAGCGGTCTTTAAGAGGTCAGGGGGTGGCAAGTGCTTCCACCAATTTTATAGATTATCAATGCCTGAAGTACTGTGTGCAAAAAAAAAACAATTTTATCCGGAAGCGCACACTCTTTCATACAGGACCTGCAATACAGAAACAAATCGATAGAGAGCAGAGAACAATAATTTGAACAAAAACTCCCTGATGAATCAAACCTTGGACCCTGCATACTTCTTGATGGCATTACAGATGGCTGATGTAAGTTTGATAAAAGATACTTCGTTTGCCGGGTAGATCAGATCAAAACACAATTTCTTGCCTCAATGAATTGGAAATGACACTGACAGCGTCAATTAGTAAAATTGACAAAGCTTGACAAGACACCCAAGTTACTAGTTGACCCATTTGCCCAAAAACGACGGAAAATAGTAATATGTATTACTTCCTTTCGCGCAAAAATTACTACATCAAGTCTACAATGTAATAACGTTCCAAGGAGACGGAACTCAGTAAACATTCTATCAATTACTCTCTAAATTTCTTAAATTAAAAATGGAGGACAAATCTGAATTTTGATTAAAATTTTAATCTATTAGGTTTATATTTCAATCTATTCGATTTAAATTTTTAATCTAAACTTGGATTTGTCCCTGGTTACAATCCATTTAGATTAATTTTTAATCTGAGAATGTAGAAAGTATACATGTTATATGGCGCTTTGTTTCGAAAGCAACATTTATGCGATAAAGCAAAATGAGTCAATTTTCTTTCAAAATCAAAAAAATAAGTTTTAAATTTCAATTGATGTGCCGTTTCTATGGCTTCATTTTGTTGAAAATCCTACCCTATTTGGAATAATGGTTCCAAGCATATGATAACTTGAGTGTTGCTCAGAACAATAGAATACACAGGAAGGTAAACTTACATCCCAGATCATAACTAAACTACTTCCCTGCTAGATAGTCACGAGTGTTTTTGTTATATAAAATAAGCTTTTGGACATCGTGAAGTTTTACTTAAAGGTGCAACGAGGCACCCAAATATTGTGTCATGAGAGATTTTTTTATTATTATTATTATTACTTTATTAACATTATTTAAAAAAGCACACACTAAAACCCGGACAAGGTTTTCATGCAAAATGCAAAGTAGAATCAAGAGCATGGACCATTGCAGGGAAAATAGTGCACATGACAACAACAATTAATTACATAAAAATACATTAAAAAGTCATAAGAGCAACATTACATTTTCATACAGCTGATATTGTCCCAAACCAACTCCCTTCTACTGTTCCAGATGACGTATGAGCTATAGATTAGACACTAAATAGATTTCTTACCTGGTATTTGGCTACAGAAATGTCTTAAAAGAGAGAAAAAAGGTAATTTTGATTTGGTTGTATTTCAATATATAAGTTCATGCAACATAAAAACACTATAGTGAATATGTGACAATAAAGTAGTTCTTAGCGACAAATGACTTTTTTGCTTGGTCGCACCACATTGTTTCTATAGACATATAAAATATTCTAACGGATTTTCCTTTTCTTAAAGTCAAGTGGTTGAGTCTGTCAGCTGGAAGGACTCGTCTCCTACTCGTCTTGAGCGACAGAATATGTACTTGAATTGACGACGAAACTCTTGGTATTTGAAGCAGTATACAACAGGGTTAACTGTCATGTTACACATAACCAAAGTCAGAAGGACGGCATGCACGTCAGATGTGATGTCGTATGGATACCCAAAGTTGTAGAGAGCGTACGCTACAGAAGCCGGTGTCCAGCAAACAACGAAGGCGACAGCTACTAAAAATAGTGTAATTGTGACGTTCTTTTTGGCGCGTCCAAACTGACCCTCTCCTGCTACTTGGTTAATGCGGATATTTTCGCGTCGCTTTAAGCCTCTCCAAATATTTGTATAACAGAATACCATGAGAGAAAATGGTAACAGATACGTGTGAGTAAAGGTAAAGATGCCGAATATCAATTGAGCTTTACGGTTTTCCCATACGACGTAACAACCATAATCTTTCTTAGAGAAAAAAGGCGCGTACAGCATTAACAGGAATCCAAGAATATATACGGCAGTGCACATGATTTTGGCGCGTTCTTTGGTGAACATATTTCGATGCTTAATAGGATGGCATATAGCGAGAAAACGTTCAAATGAAATTACCACAAGGTTATAGGTAGAGGCTTGAACCAATGACCACAAGAAGAACTCTGTTCCCCAGACACGACAGACCAAATCGATCCACACCGGAGGAGCAGACGGACCCGGTCTTGGCGCGAAACGTTGAAGAAGAAAAAATACAGACGATGCAAAATCTAGAATCGATTGATTTAAAATGAGCCGGGTTGTGAAAGAGTTGAATATTTTTTTCCTGCAGATGATCACAAAACAGACCACACCGTTTCCAATAATGCCGACGATACCAATCATGATTGGAACATAAAGCTCAGTATAAGGGAATAACTTCCCGGTGGTCATGGGAGTATAAAGTTTGTCTTCATTTTGCGAACACTTTTCTGGCAACGGAGAAGTACCTTCACAACTGTCCTTAGCAATCTTCGAAGAGTTATTTGACATATTAGAAAATGCATCCAATTTGATCTGCCGATTCCTTTACAGACAACTCACCGGATGACATAAACACAATCCCAACGTGACACTTGAGTTAGCTAGGGCTTGCAAAGTTAAATTACCATCTCGATCAGTGGCAAATAATTGACTTGCTTGGCAAAACTATTAACTTCCGTTTCCTTTGCTGCATACATCATGATAAAAAACTTTGAGGGGCGAACCATTTACGCTGAAGGAGGAATAGAGTTAAGGCCACACTGGCTAGCCACCTCTCTGCGTTGAATACAGCTTGATATAAAGAAAATTTTATTTTTTTACTGTTTTAGCCGTGATTTTAAAGCATTTTCCATTTCCTTCATGTATTAATCTCAGCATATAATTATTGGGGATCCGAGACCAGCCTAGTCAAATAGAAGAAATATTAAAACATTGTCATGGTTCCAAATCAAGTAAGATAAATAATTGTACATGGATTTGAGGTGGGGGAGCATTTGGGTCTCCTTTCAGAGTGCGCGGGAGTCTAACAATTACCACTTCAATGATATCCTAAATGTGTATTCAATCAGTAGTGTTTGGATTTGGATTTGGAAGGGTATGAAGCTGGAAGTTATTTGAATATTCACAATAAGCGGCTTGGTCTTTTCAGCGTGTCCGATGCAGACCCACACAATTTGAAGCATCTTCAATGCTCTGCAATAAGGTTTCTACTGAAGAAATCACTGTAAGCCAATTCTTCCACCGATGGCACTTGAACTACTCAGCAAACCCAAGACGCAGCATCTCTGTTTTCTAACCTTGCAAATCGAGTGGCGCAACAAGGAGAACTAACTCACTCTAGAATGGAGAAAACTGTACATCAATGACCACACCGAATTACCTTGGCGTCACAATGGACCAGCAGCCTTATTTCAATCAACACACCAGGCGGTCTGCCAAGACGCAGTCTCGTGTCAACCTCCTCAGAGGGCTACAGCCAGGAACTGTGGGGTGCATCTTTTGACACCTTATCATTCAATCAACTGTGCCTTGGCATACTCCCCTTGCCTGATACGCTGCACCAGTATGTAGTCACGTGTACATTCACACAAGATTGATGGTCGTATCTGTAATTTGCAATAGGCTTGTTAGTGGTTGCCTTTGGCGACGCCTGTAGATAACTTCCAACTCTGGTCTGGCATAGCTCCTGCAAAACCTTAGGAGGAAGTTTCAAATGATCAAGCTCACCAATAAATGTGCTGAACCTGTTAGCCTAATATCCCCCAACCAACACCCTTTGAGGACAGAGAATTCCACCATTCCACGAATCACTTTGCTACCCAATCCATGACACTGGAGTCACAGTATCCCTATCGGCTCATCCTCCTGGATAATGACCATATGGTATGACACTGGCTCCTCTACTTTGAACCAAAGCAGTTTTGTGGACACCCATCTAGCATCCCAAATGCTGGAACCTTGGATATAAGCAATATGGTCTCACACCTCAACAGACTCAGAACTGTCGTTGGTGGTACAAAGAAATTCCTTCAACAGATCGATTAGAACTTCCCACCAACTGCGATTGTGGAGAGCTATAAACCATTAGCCACATCATATATGACTGTGAGGTCGAAGCAAAAGTCCCCAAGAGGAAGTTCAGGCCTTATCACCTGGGTATTAACCTACGCTGGTTAAAGACCGGACTTCCTCTGTGATTTTTCTGGCCTTTGCAATCCCACGAACGAACGTACTGAAGAAATCGACTTAGACAGTAAATCAATGATACCAATCAGCAAAATACAGATCAAAAAGGCGTATCATTACTATCATTTACGAAGGCGTAACCACTCGTGGCCGTTATGATAATGTTATGTCACTATGACAGTACTAGAATAATATTGGGTCCACTTTTGTTTTTAATCTATGATAAACGACATGATTTCTGCCGTTAACTGTAAGTTACTCATTATTATGGCTGATGACACGACTATGATGGTCTGACATGTGATGTTAAATGTCATTCAGGAGCAGCTCAGTTTGGAGCTTGAAGATGTTAATGACTGGCTCGATGATAACAAGCTCTCCCTTCATCTGGGGAAGACTGAGTCTATCCTGTTTGGCTCCAAAACGAAAACTTGGGAGGCACTCAGAGCTGAGCATCAGGTGTGGTGAATCACTATTACTCCCAAGATCAGAAATCAAATTACTGGGGCTCAGTATTCATCAGTCCTTAGATGGGGAAATAACCAGCTGAGTTAAAAGGTCATTAAAAGCTTAACTCTAGACTTAAGTGTAGCTATAGAGAAGGGGAGGTTTTTTAACCTGTACAGCAAAAAGCTGCGTGTCTCAGCTCTTATTCAGTGCCATTATGACTGTGCTTGTTGCACTTGGATCCGGCGTTATCTACACAGACAAAACAATAAAACATTCAACGGTAACTCAAAAACAAAATCATCAGAACATTTGCTCAATTTGACTCCCAGATCAGATATTGGGGCAAAAGAGTTCAAGGAAGTCAAGTGGCTCCCAACCAAATTTCGGGTTCACCAGATTATGTGCAATCACATGTTCGTTCACTAATGGCCTAAGTCCTGTGTACCTTCAACGATGGGGTACTAGAGGTCATCCAAAAACATGTTTACTCCACAGGTCAGGTGCTTCTGCCCGGTTTAAATCCTTTTTTGGTACTCATGAGTCAAAATCATGTTTATATAGGTGTCCATCAACATTTGGAAAACTCACTCCCTACCTCTGCTTCAACCAACAACAATGTCATGATATGTCAAAAAGGAAGTCAAACATCACTTGTTCAATGTTATCTCAAAATGAGAAGGTCTATCTATGTTTATAATTGATCTCATATGGGGTTTTTGGGTTTTGGGTATAAAGGTATAATTTGGCTATGTTACAATTGTTGGTTATTTATGTATTATGTATATTTGGCGCTAATATTTTTTTTTCTTTATTATCTGCTTGCTAACAAATGTGTAAAGTGCAATATCTCCAGTTCTGTATAGTTAGGCCCTAACAAGGACCACAATGGAAAAGTGTACATTTTGTATTCTTGTTGTGTTTTTATTCCTTGTTGAATCCGAATAAAAAATGAAATGAATGAAATATGAACCACACAGGGACGCCGTATTCTGCGGAAATTGTCAATTCTTGAGGTAATACATTCTAGTTTGAATTACCTCATTCCGCCCACCTACCCATGATTAGACTATCCGGCTCTCCAACTAATACGGACCGGAGGCTACCTTTTCTCATAATGACACTAATAGCCTATACACTTTTAATTAGGACCGCTTAAACTTCAACACCACAGATGGCTAGGTCGATCGATTAATGTGACCATACGACTTTGAGACTTAAAGCGCTATATAAAAACTTACATTATTTTTATTATTACCAGGTATTCCCAATTAAGAAGAGTAGACATTTACGAATCAACTCCAGCAGTTAATTCAGTGGTTGATCTATTGCTGCAGTCCAGCGACACGTTTGCTCTTGAATACGTAACGGCCTACTTCAAACTGGTCATATTCTGAAAGTCCTTATAAATCCAGGTCGTATGTTACCTGACATGACTAGTATAGATGTGATAGATGAGGGCGAATTATTTGCTCAAGTAAAGCAAGGATTTTTCCAGCTTATCCAACAGACAAAACCAGTTCATGACTGACCCGCAGTAATCATGATCTTATTTCCATGGAGCTCTTCGTACAGGAGACATAATATTCAAAGTCAAAGTCATTAAATGTCTTGTTGTAGTAATGTAATGTAAAAGTCGCAGGTGCTTTTACGAGATTTTGATATTTTTGCTGGCAGCGGATGACTAGAATAGAAATAAATACAGGTATTGTTCGGCCTGTCTGTTTTTGACAAAAAATTGTCGAGAACGAGACTTATGATCTTCTTTCATTTATAAGTGAAACTTAAGATTGTCTATCTTCTTGATTTGATTATGCAAGGTGCAACCCTGGGAGTGGGTCAAATATGGAAGTGAAAAATAGATTTGTTAAGCATGAAGCTTGGTTAGTTCTCGTGTTTAGCCAATTACAGGCTTTTCTCCGTTCCATGGCAAACAAAGTTAAAAAAGATCCATTTCAGAAAAACGACTCAAGTGTAACCTGAGGATATATGCAAACCATGCAAACTCTTTTTTGAGAATGCTGTCTAAAAGCGACATCGAAGTTCATCGATTTTCGACAGGGAAGCCAAATATTCTTCGAAAGGTGTGATAACTCTACTTTCTATTCGGGTGGGCCCTGTAATATCTCTTCAAGGGTGAAATTCTATCTTTGTATTGCAATTTACGATATAATAATGTCAAAATTGACAATATTTATTTTTATGATTTTTTTTAAATTTTATAAAAATATGCATAAAAAAAATAAAAAAAATACGATATTTTTTTTTAAATAGGACATTCACGAAGTCGATATCATACTATATACAGGAATTATAATTCCATGTAGTTATTATAATACGTCGATGCAACTGTATATCGCTACACTATCTCTTTATTAATTGATGATGGTCAAAATCATCAAAAACTACCTGTGTACCTATTAATGATCTTTTGAAAAGTCAGATTAAACTTGGCGATAGTACCATCTAAAAATCGTCAATGTATCTTATCTATTTATAGATCGGGGTTATTTTGTGAAAACTTAGCATTATCTTCCATGTCTTGATTAAGCTTAATATTAATCATTTAGATATCGTCAAATATTACTTATATTACGTGGTATTTGATGATATCTTCTAAATATCGTCCATTTTGGAAAAAAGGTGAAAATATGTATCGTAAAACTATCGACTAGCCATAAATATCAAAGTGTCACTAATCACCATGTAGCTAGGAAAGTTCAATCTTATTATCACGATTTTGAAAAGATAACTACCTTGATATTTTGTGATGATAGTTTTCAATCGTGCACCTCAGTGTCAATTGGTCATGTACAACTGCGGGTTGATTTAACACAAAATGGCACAGTAGATAACAAAGCCAGATAGATGAAATCGAGGGTTTAGGGCAAGAAGGCTCCATCTGCAATAGCTGCCATTTGTCACACGTGTTCTTATTGAGTGTTATACCTGCCAACTCAAGTGATACACGTGCCAAATCCAACACTTGGCAGCTATTTCAGATGGGTCTTTTTGCCCTAAACCCTCGAAATGTCGTCTGACAACAACTCAATAACATGTTACATCGATTTCCTTTGGGGATTGATATGATATCTATATATCCCGGGGTTGATTACAAACTCTGCATTATTCTCTTTCTTATGATGGTGAAATAGAATAAGGAAGCAAATTGCACCAAATTTGGAACTGCTTGTTGACTGCCGTACAGTTCACATTTCCTTGAATTGAAGATTAATCTAAATTCCAATCTTAAAATCTTCACGCGTTCCAGTTCAGACATTAGTTTTCTTCGTCTTGTTTGCATTTGTGTTTCTCCTTGTTTTTCATTTACGTTGGTACGGTGTTGCGCCATGGTGTTAACTGATTAAATGAGTTTATTCAGTAATAACAACATAATTAGAAATCGAAGTAAAAAATTAAAAACATTATAAGGAAGCAACAACTGTGAAACACAAAAAAATGAACTTATTCTCAATTTCCAATTTTAGCACTACAAATAAATTGCACTGGAGTTAAACCAATTTAATATGCCACTTCCAATGAAAGGGTGGAGTTGCCAAATTATTGTACCTGTTTGATTTCACCCTAAAAAGAGAGAATTCATTAGTGTAGAAAAATAATGGAAAGTGAGTTACTTATCACATGCTACATCACCGAAACTTAGTTTTCAGATGTAGAAGTAATACCTCTAGGATAATACAAAAGCAAACCAACCAACTAAAAATCGTCGACTGAATGCAAGACCAACGTAAGTTACATTTTTTGTCGAAATTGAGTTTTTGGTGAATTTTGAAAGACGTGTTCGCGCATAATTTAAACTGTGTGAAGATATGGAAGTGAGTAAACAAGTTAGAAAATGAAGATAACGTATGTGCAATACGCTTTTCCGCTTAATGCAAGACCAACATAAGTGCCACTTTCGTTTGTCTTGCGTCATTGTTTTGTCTTGTCTTGCCCCTTTTCAGTACAAGACCAACCTAAGTGCTGCACTTGCATTATTGCCCCTTTTCAGTTGGTCTTGCACTGAAAAGAGACACAGGTGTTTAAGGCAAGACCTGAGGCAAGTTTGAGACCAATGTTTACAAAGAAGCTGTGAAATGCAGATGAAATTGTTTTTGGCTCAGTTATTGATTCGCCCTTATCCGTTATTAATTTACTTTGGTGTTCTCTTTTTTTTTCCATGACCGATATTTTCCAAGTATGATGCATATTTTGACGCGAAGATTGGAGATTTTTGTTGTAATAACTACATGTACCGTTATATTTTTTTTAAATTTATGCGATTTTTCTTCATTTGGACATTGTAAGTATTGTTTATACAATTTATTATAATTCTCACACTTTTCAAGATACCTTTTAGACTAAAGACTATTTGGGGCCTATGCTTGAAAAGGATAAAGCATCATACAAATGAAGAAAATCGCAATTTTGTCTTGCACATTTTTTTACAAACTGTGTAACACAATTTGGTTGACCTACAATGACCATACGGGGACTTGCCACAGGCATCAGTCTCATTTTGAGCCTTCTGGTATATCAATGACCCCTTTTCATGCCAATTTTGGTTTGTCAATGGGTCATTTTTTTTTCAAAATTGTCTCAAATATGTTGGAAAATTAGTCAAATTTTCTTAATCAGAAGCCACATTTTTCTAAATATTGTTGGAAAACTTAGTCAAATTTCCTCAATCTGCAGTCAGAGTTGTCCAAATTTGCTTAAAATGTCAAAATTTTGAGGAATAAAGGGCAAATTTAGGTTACATTTGGCCCAATATTTGCATTTCTGGTGCAGCTATGGGTCCTTTGGCCAAAAATGGTATAGCTATAAGTCCTACTTCCAGACTCTGGGAGGTACGTCCCTACACAAACCAAACCTGAGGTGACTCTAACTTGATCTTACTTAGATGAGACTATTCATGTGACTGAACTAAGATACTATACACTGTAAACAAATTACAGCGTAATTTACAGTAAAATACTGTAAAAAAACTTACAGTATTTGACTGTAATTTGGAGATACAGCAAAATACTGTAAATTTTATGTTCAGTTTCCAGGCCTATAATGACTCAATTTAAAATTGGAGCCTTTATTCGAATTATAATGAGCATCAACATTATTATACACAATTATGAATTTTCAATTATACGATTAAGTACTAAAATTGACAGGAAAAAAATACTGTAAATTTTACAGGAAAATACTGGCAGCAATTCTGCCAACAAAATCCCGTAAAATTACAGGTTTTACAGGTTTTCGTTCAAATTTACTGTATATTTTACAGTTTGATGTAATATATTTTACAACAAACTGTAAATTTTACAGTATGTGAACCGTAAAAATTTGTTGATAGGCCTACAAAGTTAGGATGTTCTTCAGTGCTTTTTTATTCTCCACACATTTACAATCTCTATAATAATTCACCAAATATATATGTTTTTATATGTTTTGATTAAATTAAATTTTACAGTGTACTGTAATTTTTACGGTCATTTGTTGGCAGAATTGCTGCCAGGATTTTCCTGTAAAATTTACAGTATTTTTTTTACAGTGTATAGTATGCATACTTTTGTCTCTGTAGTGCGAATCGTGGTTATTCATGGTATAATAACGACAATTTGTTCCATGGATTTAGTAGAGACTACATAGATCATTTTTCTATTGCACATTTAGAAAAACACTTGGTTTACTTTACTTATCATGGGAGAAAGAATAGCAAGAAATAATGAGGTTGTGTTTAGGTTTATTCTACTTCCAAATAGAGTGCCTTACATATTGCTTGTGCAACAACTTGATGCCAAAACTCTGGCTGTGGACATGGGGTCTGACATAAAGGACATTTTATGTTATGGGTCTTATAATTAGGTTAGTTCCATATAAACAAGAAAACAAGGTCAAATAAAAAAATAAATTCATAGCAATGTTCCTTGTGAAATTGCCACATTTGGTACCAAGGTTCGATTATCTTTGGACATGTATGGACTGTTGGTGACCTTTGACCTCGTGTCAGGTCACTAGAGGTCAAACGGAAAAAAAATGGAAACAGGGTTTTTTTTAATAGTCAGGACCCCAGTTAGTAGTACTTTATAGTGGTTGCAACAATTAACACGAACTTCACCAAATTTTATATAGGCCCCTCCACTAAAGGTTCTTTACGTAAAGTGTAAATAATACTATCCAAGCGCGGGTACTGTACATACAAACACCAGCGCCCTTATCTCGATCTTTTCGATTAATAACTCTAAAAGTATACCCATTAAAATTATTAATAATAATGAGGTTGTCTGTGAGATATTGGTTCACTAACACAAATTATTGTATTGTGATTTAAAGATAGGCAGCGATACTGAGGAGAGAATAAAAAATGTGGGGAAATGCATTTTTTATCTTATAAATCAGGGACAAGTGTGCACAATTCCATTATAACTGCCCAAACAAAACCACCCAATAAGAAAAAATTAAATCTTTGAGGAAATTTGTCATAACCGTCTCCCACAATGGACATACAGCGACGGCGTCTCAAAATCGGCATAAAACAGCTGATTGTGGTTTACACCAGTAAAGAATAAACAAGATAAATTACTGGTGTGTTTGAGGTCAAACTGTATTGATCATGGTGCACAACAGGCACGTGAAAAATCTGTGATATTCACGGGAAAGAAGTGTTTGATCTAAGTCAGAATTTTGATACGCACGTATAGAAATTACAGAATAAGATAAAACGTACTGCCTTGCATTTCTACACGGATCAAGCCAACTATTTGCAGGATATGTTCGCAAATTCATGCCAGAGTAAACAAAAATATAAAAATATGAACTTTTGATGATTTTTTCGATGTTTCGGATTAGCAAACTCGTGACTCCCTTTAATGGTAAAAAAATTATTTAATTTTTCAAATTCTTTGTTTTTTTTTTTTTTTTTTTTTTTTAAAATAGAGAAAAATCACTTTTCTTTAGATATAACTTAAATGGCCAAGAGGAGATTTTTTTAGGATCAATTTTCTCTCAAATGCACTAAATCTGTTACAGACCACCCTACCGAAAAAACGTTTCGAAGGTTTATTGAAAAACACGTAACAAAGAAAACAGCGACCTTGTTTGAACTTGCCACTGCTATCGCAATCATCCCCCTAGGAAACCTGCTTTGAATTTCTGTCGTTGCACGACAGAAAATAAGCTCCTCCTATCTGAAAATCTACCTCTATCTCTAAGCTTTAAAACTCGACGGGGTATGACAGGTTGCGTGCGAGTAAAAACATCTTCGTTAGATCTTCTTGTATTTTCTGAAATCTTAAGGGATTAAAGACCATATTCATCATTTTTTTAAAATCAATATTTCATAATACAATTTGAGGCATTTAGTTGCTGTATGATTATCAAATTCTTAGGCTTTGTTGCAATTACTGGTACAATTTGACAGGTTCATTATATATATAAATCTATTATATAGAGGGCGATAGCTTCGACACTACTGCAACGTCTTCAAGTCCCTATTCCAATGTCTTACATTTATATAAGTTTACCATTTCATGTCTTTACGAAATGGGGCAGGCAAAACATGGTGCTATAAGTAGAACCACCAATTCTGCTGTTAGTTAATCTCATCTTGAAATTTTACTGATTTTTTGTAGGAGTGTTCCAGCTGTCATGAGATTTTTTAGTTGGTGTAATTTTGGAGGGGATTTGGAGGTCGGTTCAGGGAGTTATGGCTATGATCTGAAGACAGTGAGGAAAGGTTCTTTGAACAGGACAGAGATATCGTCGTGGGTTTTGCATAGTGTCGAATCAGCATAAATGCTAGTTCTGAAAACACGGCCGTTTTGAAAGTTTGAGTTACTATGAAATGCGTGTTGTTATGTAATTGTAATTAAATAAATAAAAGGAAATAGCCATTTTAAGTGGTGTATGTTAAAGACATGAATGGTTACGAACCTAAAACTGACGACAGTATTAAAAAACAAGAAACAACGGTTTTATTATTCAAAATGCCAATGAATGTGGTTTTCGATTGTGTGTCAAACCCCAAATTGTTTGATTCGCTGTGCTCTAAGGAGTCGAATCCGTTAGACTGCATTGAAAACCCGTGATTTCTGATGCTGGTATGGTGAGAATTACTATAGCTCGGGTTTTTTTTACTTTTTTAATGATTGTGCCGATGATTGGCCACGATGATTAAGAATACGATGGCGGTGGTGATGATGGTGGCAATAAAGATGAAATAAGGGAAAACATCGAGCTTGTCGACGACATGAGTACTGATCGATGAGATTCGATGATGATGATGATGATGATGATGATGATGGATGAGTGGTGATGATGTGATGATTGATGAGATGATGATGATTGATGAGAGATGAAGATGATGATGATGATGATGATGCTGATGTTGAAGACGCCGACGACGATGACGATGTCCAGGATGATGAGACTACTATTGCATTGTGTTTTGTTACAAAATGCAAAATTGTAGACAAGACTCCATTTAAGCGGTTTTTTTTTTTAAAGTGGAAATATTCACTGTTGCATTATCGTTCGTTGGAAAATAAGCGCAGATGACCATGATGACCAACGAATTCAGAAAATTACAACCTCTTAAATTTGCTCCTTAAAATTAAGATCTTTTTAATTTAGGTCGCCAAGTTGTTTTAACTCATTTTGCAGAAAAACACATAAATTTCAGCAGGTCAGCGTTTAGATGTTGGAGGTCCGCTTTGTCACTTAGAAGGTCTGCTTTGTGATGCCACAGTTTGTCGCTTGCCAAATTTGGTTGCAAGCAGCGGAGAAATTACTAAGTATTACGCTTTGCTGTGTTATTTTGAACGCCGCGATGATGTCATGTGTCAACCCCGCCCCCCCCCCAACCCCCCCCTCTGAGCGCGCGAGCCGAAAAAATGGTTTGTTTGTGCGAAAAAGGTCGCTTCTGGCAAATCCGACACCCCCCTCAGCACCCTCCACATAAATTCCTGGCCTACGGGCCTGATTTCAAGAGTAAAGACGTTAGAAGGAACACAAACATGGTAGTGCATGTTATATAAAAACTTAATACTGTATGCAGGTTGTAACACACAATAAAGATTGGCTAAGAACTGTTCCAAAATTGAGCTCAGAAAAATATTTAAAATGTATGTGGAATGTTTCATAAAAAAGCTTTTGGATAATAAAAGTGGTCTATTTTCTCGTTTTCTTAAAATTGTCTCATTACATATATAGTTGCCTATCTTTTAAAGTAAGGTAAACGCTTAAAAATAATTACCAAACTGGAAACAAATTAACAAGTAAATGGGTAATTACCTCATAAATCGAACATAAATTAAAACAATTTAGAGGGTTACTAACGCTATACAAACACCTTACCAAAAGAACATAATCAATTTGTTCCTGAAAGGAGAGTTTTTTTGTAAATGATGTATATATTATAGGTTCCAAGTTAATTTCGCACTTGTTTAATTGATTTTAATAAAACAGACAATTTAAACCGGGAGCTAAAGACATTTGTAACACATCTCAAGTACAAAAGGTTGAGTGATTAAAACTATGTGACAGACTGGACAGGGACCCCCTGAAACGTGATTCTTAAGTGCAGCAAGTGGTGTCTTAAAGGAGAGGGGGCAAGGAAAACGTTTGACAGGGGTCAAATTTTTAAATTGATCAATTCATAAGTTAAAGTCATACCATGTACTTGTCTAACCACAAGGATTCGGAAAGGTCTAGTTTGTATATCTACAACGTAAAGTTTACGAGTTATGGGCTAAAAACAGCAAAATCAATAAAAAGGGTAATTTCAGTGTACCGGGGTCAAATTTGAACGTGCCCGATTAATAACAATGTGCAAATTGTGATGGAGTTCATAGGATAAAATAAGGAATAGTTTTGACGGTTAAAATGCGGAGGTACCGATGTAGGGGGACACAGAAGGTCAAAGTCCATAGCATTCAATGGGGCTTGACCTTGTTCCCCCCTCCTTCCTTAAGCAAGCATTGAGACATCAAAACTATACCTTATTTTGATCCTATGAGCTCCACCCATAATTTGCACATTTTTTATCACCTCGGAGCAAACTTAAAAATTTGACCCGTAACAATGAAATTGACCCTCCTTTTGATATTTTGGGTTTTAGCCTATAACTCTTAAACTTTACTTTGTGCGGAGTACAAACATACATTTTCTGAATCCTTGTGGTTAGACAAATGACATGGTATACTTTTCAACATGAAAATGGGACAATTTTAAAAAATTTGACCCCTGTACAAAACCTTTATCTTGCCCCCTATCCTTAAGGCCAACATTTGTGGAACTTAAGATTATGTTTCAGGGTTCCTGTCAGTCTGTCTACATATTAATCACTCAAACCTTTGTACTTGAGATGTGTTACAAATGTCTGCTAACTCCATGGGCTAATTGGATTTCGTCCTAAAAATGTGAATCGCAAGAAACGCAAAACCGATTTAAAAGTGACCAAGGGGGGGGGGGTTCATAGGGACCCCAAA